>JAUCMT010000024.1:1929720-1941098 GCA_032357475.1 Enteromius thamalakanensis | reverse complement strand
ATCTACCAAAAATAAGCCTGACTTACCGAAATAAGCCTGGCTTATTCTCTAATCTTGCTTTATGGAACAGGCCCCTGGTCATATAATTATGCGCACAAAAGAGTCCTTCTCATTATACTGGTCCTAATGGATTCCAATACTCCAAGATTAATCAAGAAAAATTATTTATTTTGCCAGGCATAGTAAAATATCAATTAAATTCAACCAATTAACATATCAATTTTAAAAGAATATATCAACAAGTAGTTACACAACTGATTAGCATAAAACAAATAAGAAAAGGTTTCAGAGAATCATACCTGGTTATTAATAGAGATACACACGGTGATCGTGTGGGAAGTCTGGCTACAGGTGCTTCCTTGAGTTTTTCTCAGATTCCCTTTAAGTACCAAAATCTTAATAAAACAGTCATAAAATTTAGCGCCCCAGGGTTCCTCCAAGCCTTTTGTTGGGATGTCACGAGCGGCCACCTGTTCCTTCCTGGGGGAAGAGAATTAACCTCTGGCAAAGACTTTATTAGGGGGCAGAACTTCACCAGTGAGATGTTCTCTGAGAGTTTTCTTCAGATTTGAAATCTTTAATATTGATCTGTTTAACTGATGTAAGGGCAAGACCATATTTCCAACCATAATGAGACCATGAAAACGATACTAAATATGAATATGGTATGATTATGAATTCTGAAGATAGATATACTACATTGTGCACATTCCTCCCACCAATTGCAAGTCCCCTTTCTCTGACCTAATCTGCAAGCTCAGGAGGACAGAGGACATTTTCCCCGGACGCGTCCTGGCCAGGATTTCTATAAGGACATAGTTTTGGCTCGGTTTGTGTGTGCGGACCGATCGGTATGACATCAGTTTCTTATGTTTCCAAAACACTCTTGATGTACAAATCAAAGCAATATAGAAATACTGGCCAGGATGCGTCCGGGGAAAATGGCACGTATGGTCACCCTAACAGAGGGGGGACTATAGGTGTGAGTGGTGCAATAGGTGGTGGCGGTGCTCAGTGTGTTGGTGATTCCTTTTTCCCTCCTTGTCCTTGTCTAGGTGCCGGTGAATGGTGCTCCGTGTGCTTCTCAGTGGTCCGGGCTGCTCATTCACAGCGACGCTTCTGCAAATAAAGAAAGTCAGACAGCTGCATAGCATGGAGTCGTAGCTCAACTTCAATGTTTGGGTATTCCTTTTATACAAGTCCGGCCGTGAACTATTGACCCGGGCAAACGAGTTCCAGCTGTGAGTCCTGTGTTGCCAGGGCGACGCTGATCGGTGCCCGCCACAATATATATATATATATCTATATATATATATTGTTTATGGTCTCTAGTGCAGCTCAATTAGACCTTGTCCCTTTTTCCCACATGTCATTGTGACTTCACAATATCCATAAGCAGTTTGCTGTAGCCCAAACTTTTATTCTTGAAAACAGTTTTTGGAAAAAAATAAAGTATCTTCCTCAGCAGATTTAGTTTTTTGAATGCTCAAACAGCAACATTACACACTAACTAAAGCTGAAAGAGTAAAAAAGAGCATAGCATTAGGGCTAAAACTGCAAACAAAATTTAAACATGAGGCAGTCCATTTAAGTGTAGAAAAACATAAAAGACAAAGTTCTAAAGAAACCAATGCATATAAAAGAAAACAAACTAGACAAACTAACAACTACAAACTAAGCCAAAATGAAAGAAAATAATGGCACAAGCACATGAAGAACATGCAACTCTCACAATTTCTTTCATATACAGTGTATAGTACTGTATATGCACACTATGCAAAGCATGGATAAAGCATTTCTGAATGATCTTCTACATTTGCTAAACTCATGGCTAAATGTGGCTGGGGTCGAATAGGGTCACCCTCCCTCCACATGGCTTGTTTTACCGCCTCACACCTCTCTGCTAAGAGCTTAAGCTGTCAGAAAGCTTCAATGTCACTGTTGCTTCTTCACTGAGCTTCAGGCCTGACCTCTCTCCTGATGACCTTGCTATCCAGCCTGAATTGACAATCATCCAGAGCATCTTTGGAAATGATTGGTGCTGCAAATGTGCTTGAAAACATTAATGTTCTTAACATTTGTAAGAACATGCTTTCCATTCCTGTCCATTGTTTCACAAACAGGCTTATCAGTGGCGGCTGAGCAAACATCAGGGTCTGTGTACTGCGCTGGGAAAAGTGCAAACCTACTTAAGCTTTGCGCCTTGGGTTGTCTGTAAAGACCCTGTTTGCTTTTCTAATGGAGTGTGTTCTTGTGCTGGTCAGGTGTTGCCTCTGTGATAGCGTAAGTACTGCGAGCAGACAGAGGTACCATGAGGTACCATTACCGCTTCTGCTAATGTAATTTGGAGGTGGAAAAGAACATCAGCCCCTCACAAACACACACACACACATGCAACTCTAGTGATTTGCAGCACTGCAGTGAAGATGATCATCATTGGCTCTGACCCAAACCGCAGGTCAGATGTCTGACTTTGTAATTGATTTCTCTCATTAACCTGAGCATTAGTTCTCTGTCTTGTTTTCAGTAACACAAGCTAATGATCAAATCAGGAAACATGACGCTCGTAACACTGACTCTATTGAACTGAACCAAATCAAGCTGAATGATGACACTGTTGTCTTCTGATTTAAGTTTTAATAACTAATACATTGTGAAACACTGACCTTGCTGTTGAATTAAACTGGATCAACTCTGGATTACAATTGGAGCTGCTTCACAGCTGAAATCTGTTTAATAAACAACAACATTTATATCAACTATTTTTCCTGTTTATTAGCTACTGTGAAGCTGCTTTGAAACAATCTACAGAGTTAATGCTATAGAAGTAAATGTGCCTTGAATTCAGTGTGTAATATAAGTAATGTTTATGATGAATGTTTTTGCAGTATTGCACTACAATAGAAGTCTATAGGGCTTGGCAGTAAATTGAGTTTGCAAGAGTTATTGTATGAAACGGTATGAAAGGAGGTAATACCATTTATATTGTAGTAGTTTGGAAGGGACACAGAGTGTGCTGCTGCATAAACAGGCTTTCTATTAAGGGCTTGATAATATATAGTCAGATAACAGATTAACATGTCTAGTTTAAAGATGCTCTGACAGATGCATGTACCATTTTATGTATTTGATTTGTTCAGTACTTAAGTCTCAGGTATATTCTCCATATGTAAATAGAAAGTCATTGAAATATTTGCATTTTGCTGTCAGAAATGGATGAACCGAGTGTGCGCCAAACAAATGGAGCGCAAAAATATAGATTTTGCTAAAACATTTGCTGTCAGACAGAAAGTGCATTTTTATGATAGCAGTATCGTAATGGGGTATTCAAACTAGCCTTATACAAGTCTGTATAACCCTTTTTTAACCCTATAATATACGTACACAGATACTTTCACTACTATATAAACATTGTTACGTTTGAAAACCTTGGGCAGGATGTAAAATAATATTTGTAAATGCCTTGCCACATAGACGTCCTTTGTGACTGCATTAAACATGCTTCTGCAGCATGTGGGTGTAGCCTTGGTGCTTTTATATGAAGGTGCTGTTATTTTGGCAAGCATCTTATTGTGCACCTAACAGGAAATTACGGTTTTGTTTTGTCCTGTTTTTATCCGGCCACTGCGTGAGATTATTTCCCTGCAGGATATTCTCAGATGTCAGCTTGATCTTGATGGAGTGAACCTGTCCCTGTGCTCACATATCACCTATTTTTAAAGGAGTCATTTTCAAAGCGCCTCCCTAATGTGTCGTATTCTTTCATCCGTGTACAACACAGATGGAGCTGGAATGTCGCTTCACCTTTGAGTGCATCCCTAAAGCCTGAGCTGAACAAGAGCACACTATAAAGCATGTGAAAGACTCTAGATTCATTGTACACAGACACACACAGAGCAGGTGTTCACTGTCGCCAGCTCATGTCTGAGAATACACTTTTGTTTCATTGAAATTGAAAAGAAATGTAAAGACAAGAACTTCCTTAACAATTAAATGGGCTAAAGGCATTTTTCTTTTTGTAGGATCTAATCCAAAACTGTTGGTTGTTTTAAACAGCTTTATTGTGATTGTCTGAGTTTTCAGAACAATTATCTTTGATTAGTATAGCTTTATTTTTTACCCAAAATATGAATGTTTTCCTGTGAAACCCAACTGACTCTTTATGTCCATCAGCACTTCATTCATCGACACAAGTGCTACAGAGAACAAGCTCATGCTGGGAATTAGTCTGATTATTCATTACTCACCATACCTGTTTCCTTTTCATCAAATACTCTAAATTTACACACAGAGCATGCCAAGGAAAACAAGAGCGGTTGTTCTCTTGGAATTTTCCTTTCTTTCTTGTATACAATACAACTATTTATTTAGAGTAGTTTATTAAACTAAAGATGTAATTTGATGGCCGTGATTGGATGGCTGCGATTGGATGGCCGTGACTGGGTGGCCGGGATTGGATTACCATATTTGGATTACCATGATTGGATGGGGTGTGACTGGATGACTGTGATTGGATGGCCTTGAAAGGATGGCTGCGATTGGATGCCCCTGACTGGATGACTGTGATTGGGTGGCCTTGATTGGATGACTGTGATTGGGTGGCCTTGATTGGATGACTGTGATTGGGTGGCCTTGATTGGATGACTGTGATTGGATGCCCCTGACTGGATGACTGTGATTGGGTGGCCTTGATTGGATGGCCTTGACTGGATGCGCAAGTTTATTTCAAACATTTTTCAACATTCAGAGATCAGAAAAAATGATTTGGCGGACATGCAGCCTTTTCTTTTTTTTGCTACATCAAAAGTCTTGTGTTATTTTGCCTTTTTACATTTTAGTGAAAGCATTTGAATTTAAAATGCCCGCTAAATTAAGAATTATAAGAAGAATTGCCAGGAACAGAAATAACTGTTAAGTTGATCTTCAAGTGCTGTTATGTCAGTCCAGGCAGTGGTGATATGTTTTAGAGACGTGTGAGTGTCCTCACACCCAAACAACACGGGTTGTGAAGGAGGCGTATCTCAGCGGCCGCTAAACCCGCAGCAAATCACTGAGTTAGCAATGCCAGAGACTCATTTGTCATCCGATTCCTGACCTGGTGCGCAAAATAGAAATAGCTCTGGCACAGTGGCAGGACAATTTAGTTTCCTGAGAGAGGGAAGCGAGACGGATGGATTTAATTTAATCTACCTCAGCCAGTGTTGTGTCACATGACAAATCATCAGTCACATCTGCCTCCTCAAACTCAGCTGAACAGGTGTCCTCTGCAGTCTTCTGGAGGGGATATGCTCTAGAGACCAAACCCAGAGGAGCCTTGCAATGCTGACTGACAGCTGTGCTGTTAGAAAAGGCATAAAGTGCTGTTAGACAATGTTAACTGTGGAGCAGATGATCACAGAATATTATCATGATACATATAATTATATTATACACACAGCACTAACGAACTCTTTGAATGTTCCTTGTCTGTCTGTTTGATTGTCAAATTGATCTTTATTTCACATCTCTGTACAAACTGCTACTACATATACTGTAAACATTACTTTGGTGTAAAGCTGCTTTGCAATGATATGTTTAATGAAAAGCGCTATACGAATAAATTTGAATTGAATTGAATTAAATATTGAGCTAGCTATTTTGGTTCTTTAAGAACAAGGAATGATACTAGCATTTGATATGAGTTTGGATCTTCTTTAGCTCCATATGTAACCCTCCTATTACATTTAGGTCAGATTTGAACTGGAGGACCTACATAGAAAATACAATACCACTGAATTATGGTGGTAAACATGAATATATGAAAAACAACAACAAAACTTTAAACAAACAAGTGAAGTTTGCTTACATGAGATATAAATTGAAATAGTAAAATAAGATCATTATTGCTATTTCATATTTGTTTATATAAATTTCAAATAGATTTTTTCATGAGTATTTGGGAAAAAAATCAAGCTTATTTTTCCATTTGAATTGATAAATTAGGGTATAGTAATAACATGGTAATAACACTGTAATATTCAAAACTTTATCATTTTTCTCATTGATTCATGAGAAGTCTTTTTTTTGTTTTGGGTATTTTTAACAGATACAGGATGATTGGACAAAAATGCAACAGTAAAACAAGAAAGTGCATCTCGCTGAATGAACAGAAAAGTACGAGAGACATTAGACTAAAGAAAGCTTGTTCTCAGCAGTGAGCGTGCACACAGACCTGCAATCAGTGCGGATGTGATGGCTGTGATTAAGTGTGTACACAGAGATCAGTCTGAACCCTCACCTCTCACTTAATCTGCCATTCAGAGCCAAAGAACGAAGAGCCGCTGTAGAACCGCAGGAGAAAACAAGAGCTTCAGTCTTTCCAGAAGTTAAAGTCCCACTTGCTTCCCAGGCAACATACAGTGATAACGTTTTCACAAGTTTTATTGTAATAAACTTAGATGTACATCTGACATCGGGCATCTTCTCGGCTCAGGGAAGCTATATAAAAATGATCCTAGGCTCTGTAGGATGATGGCTGCTCAGTGAAAGCATCAGATCAATATGTTGTTATGTTCAGAAGGTCAGAGTGACCAGATGAATGAGTCTGATAGAGTGAAAGGTCAGTACCTCCAGATCTGTCTGACCGGTGGAAATTCTGTGATCATGACTGATTCCTGCGTCACTGCACAGCCAGGCTTTCCACTGTCAGAACCATGTCAATATCAACCAAACATCAAAAGAATAAAATAAATACAATTTACACAAAGAAGTATAATTCTTTTCTGTAATTTTTCTTTATGCATCACAATATTACCCATATTTTGTGACATCAAGTACTGCCCCTGAGCATGTTCAAGTGAAACTTGCCGCAAAAACTTAAGTAAAAACTGTGTGTTGGGGTGAAATAGCAAGGAGATATTTAATTTGTTTATTCAGTGTATCAGCTGCAGAGATGAAGTTAACAACGCTGACTCTGCAGTACAGTTACATGCCTTTAGAGAGATATGTTTCTTATGCCGATTACATCATCAGCATTTCTGTTTCCCATTTGAATGATCGGTTGACTAGACCAAGTAATCAATGAATAATGGATCCGTTTCTTAAAAACACACAACTTTTGTCTTTTCCAGGTGTGAACTGATGGACTGGAGGGATGTGGATTATTGTGATGTTTTTATCAGCTGTTTGGACTATTTTGACGGCACCCATTCCCTGCAGAGCATCCATTGATGAGGACTGACACATTTCTACAAATCTGATGAAGAATCAAACTCATCCTAATCTTGGTTGGTCTGGTCTAGTTGGTTGGAAGGTGAGAATTTGTTGTTTAATGATATAGTATTAGTTAATTATTAATTATTTTATTATTAATTAATAAAATATGTTTCTCATACTGATGGATTATTAAACAGAATTCTAGCAAATAACCCTGTTTTTTCACTCTCCATAAATAAAGACTGAGGAGCTGAAAGAGCACAGATGATTATTTCTCTGCTATAAATTGCAGGTGTGTGAGAATTTGTTCAAGTGCATTCAAACACACTCATCAAGATTACAGCCTCACCTTCCGGAGTGATTTACAGTTGCTCAGTTGTTCCTGCTGTTATTGTAATGTGAGGACACATGCATGATTTACCAACATAATATCTGGAGCAGCGGTAATGAGCTAGAGCTGCATATGCTGTGAGAATATGAGTGAGATAGATCATTAGCAGAAAGCCTTCTCATGCACTGAACGTTTCATGAACAGGCAGGTGTGAAACAAGCACATCTCTGAGACTAGAAAGACACTAAAAAGATTGCACTGCATGAAAACGACTTTCAATTTTTGTGTCATATAAGCATGAGTAAGCAGAGTAAACTCTGATAAAGCACCTTGTCTGAGCATCTTCAATTTTTGCTAATATGTGTGTATTTGTATAAGGAAAATTGCATGTCTTTTCAAATCACCTTTTTAATATTTCATGTACATTTTTAATTAATCTGAGGTCATGAAAACTGCAAACACACAACAAATTAAATCAATAATCAGAGTTAAAGCTTTCCTTCCTCCGCAGTGTGCAAGCCTGAAAATAAATGTCTTATTTTCTGTTGGGCTCCTGATTAGCAATCATTATGGATCCCCAAGAGAGTAGCCTTTAGTGAGGAGTTATGTGAGTCACTCCATCAAACTCAATAATTGGTCTGAAAATTGCCTAATTTTGTTACTAATTGCACAGAATTGTTTTTACATTTTAAGTGTGAAAAATGCTAATTCATGCCCAGTGAATACATAATGCAAGTATATATATATATATATATATATATATATATATATATATATACAACTACACATTAACATTGTTGATTTTTTTATACCTTGCTTCCTTCTGCTTAAGGCTGCAGAGCTTCTGCTGAACACTCACTGATCTTCTCATCACCTTCACACAAGAGCACAGATACAAAAGGTCATCCTGAATAGAAACCCCCCTAAAAAAGAATGGCAACTGAAATAGCATGCAGCCTACAGAAGACGAGTCATCTCTTATGCTCAGGTCGGTAGCACACTCTCTTATGCATGCAGTAGTGTTCAGATTAGCAACAGACGACAGCTCAGTAAACAACATCTGTTTGTACACACATCCCTCCCTGACCTCGTGTTTGGGTTCTAATTGGTGTTAGATATGGGCGATCGGAGAAAAGAAGCTGCATAAATGACAGTGGAGTCGGTCAATGAGGATGGATGTGTGACCCCTCATTGCTCTGAATGAAGCAGTGTTTCAGTTTGCATGTAACAGAGAAGCCAAACCAGCATATAGCATTAAAGGTGCAGTACAGTATGTAAGATTGACAGCCAGTGTTTGAAATGGGTACTGG
The DNA here is from genome assembly GCA_032357475.1 of Enteromius thamalakanensis. Lineage (NCBI taxonomy): Eukaryota > Metazoa > Chordata > Actinopteri > Cypriniformes > Cyprinidae > Enteromius > Enteromius thamalakanensis. Next base: position 1,932,263 of record JAUCMT010000024.1, on the reverse strand, counting down.
AAAAACATTCACATATCGCCCCAGAGCACTTCAGAGTAGTGTAGAGTAAAGTAACATATCAGAGTAGAATTACTGGCTAAAGCATTTTTCTTGGAAATCTTCTACCAAAATGTAGGCTCACTCAACTGCCCAAAAACATTTATGAAGAAATTATACTGATTTGAACAGACAAAAAGTATGCCACTGTTTGGAAAAGAATGCCTTCTTTTTTATATTACAATAAAAAGGGATTTTTGACCATCTACTGCCTACACCTCTATAGAATGCAGACTAAGGTTTGAGACAGTCACACAGGTGGGATGCCTGTTACCCTCAGATCAAATATGTGTTACGATCACCAGCTGGAGCGCCCTCAAGCTCCACCAGAGGGCACTCCACCTCAGACTGTTGTGTGTTCCTCTTTTGTGTGTTGAGTTTTGTGGACTTACTTTGTGATGTTGTGTGTTTTATCGCATCATGTTACCTTCTATTTCAGTGCTTCCCTTGTTCTACTGCTGCGCCCTCATTAGTTTCCTTAGTGATTAATCAGCTCCGCCCCCTTTTTTACTGATTGTCTCTGCTTTTAAAAGCTGTTCGCCACTTCATCACATCATAGCTACCTTTGAGGACTTAGGTCAAGCTCTCATTGATCCCCACAAGCCCAGTCAAGCCACAGTCGAACATCACAGATCAAGTAAAGTCACGGCTGATGTTCAGGAGCCACATCCAGCCACAACTGATCCTCAAAAGATAAGTACACCTTTCACCAATTCACATGTTTTAAGTCATGTTATCACAAATCTGCATGTGGCCAGTGGAGTAAATATTGATCCTCACCCGTCAGGTCAAGTCAATACTGATCACCACCACCTCGCTGATCTGCCAGAGCCACGTCAATCCTCATCAGATTACGAAAGAGCCACAGCCACTGGCAAAGATGGCAGCCAACCCACAGCCACTACACAAGATGGCTGCCACAACAGAGCCTTCAGCCACCAAGGATATGAAGCCACAGTCTTGTGACAGCTGTCACAGATGCCATTCCAGTGTTCCCAAGCATGTTGCATTTGAAGACACCAGGGCATTCCTAGGGCATTTGAGGCTGGTGTCTAGTCTGGCGGACCAACTATTGATGTCATAGAACACACGCCTCGCCCTTTAATTTGTTTTGTATTGCCTTTCGTAAATTTAATATCTTTAAACATTGTTTAAGGATCGCATTATTTCCGTTTTTTACGGGGGACTTTTATTTTGAAAGAAAATCTGTTTTTCACGAAAAGGAGGGTTTAATAGAAATGGCACTGAGAGTGAACGCTTCGTGACGGCTGAGTGGCGCACAAAAGGACTATTTATTTTTATTTAGCACTTTATTTTACTTTATTTAGCAGTTATTTGTAAGAAAGTCAGGTGTTACTGACATAATTTAGCCCCCTCCTTGTCGCTTCATTTGGGAGAGCCCGCCCATCCCCTCCCCTCTTCTCTCTGCTCGCTCAGCTTCTGTGCGGCTCCCTTTCAGCAGCAGGGGGCGGCGGCACAGCACAGGTATGATAGATAAATAGAAAACTGCTTAGCTGCACAGATTATTATTTTTCCTCCAAATTCGTGTGGCGTCCCCCCACTTGACAAGAAAAAATGCCGCTCAGGGCGGCCGCCCTGTCCGCCCGTGCCTAGAACCGCCACTGACTGTAATCCTATTCTTTCGCATCCATCGGAGGAACACACCCAAGTCCAAGCCTTTATTTAACGTTCTTCATCCCTATCAGGAGTAGCGAGAGAAGACGTGTCCATAAACAGCAAAGCCCACACCGGACTTATGCGTTTTTAACAAATTCAAATGTTGCTGCTTTAAACCCAAGGTTTGATGGTAGGATAATCAAACACTCATCTGTACTGCATTGTAATTGCATTTGTCTGTCTGTAATGTTTTTCTTACATTGTACAGAGATGAAAACTGTTATTTTCCTGCATATTTCAGTCAGGTGCATTTTATGTCCTTTTATATTCGCGAAAAAAAAAACTGGTAGGTTTAGGTTTGGGGGTAGGTTAAAAATCTCAATCGCTTAATGATAAAAATGCATATTTTCTATAAAATACGGAGGTTTAGGTTGGTTAAGGGTTCTAAAAATCTAAATTTGTACATTTTAAATGTTAAAATACATCTAAAAAATACGTCTGTAGTTTTCAGTGTAATCTGAGTTCAGAATTTAGTAATGTAACATTTTTGTATTTTAATAACTTTTAAATGTTTTTAATAGCTTTATATTCTTTTTAGTTAATAACAAAAGCCGCCTCAAACCGTGCAGTTTTTATTGCCTTTCCAACTGTGATTTTTAGTTGATAATATTAGCAAATTTCACAGACTTGCATAAAAAGCAGGACTTGAGCCATATCTAGAGACTAAAATATTATCAGGGTTCCTCAAATCTTACCCTGGAGGTCCGATCCACTGCAGAGTTTGGATCTAACCCGAATCAAACACACCTGAGCGTGTTAATCAGTGTCTTAAGGATCATTAGAAAACACAGTTAGGTGAGTTTTATCAGGGTTGGAGCTAAACTCTGCAG
>JAUCMT010000024.1:1858981-1870965 GCA_032357475.1 Enteromius thamalakanensis | reverse complement strand
TTAGTTGGGGACACCTGATTTCCAGTGATTTCCGTCATCTTGACTACAGAGACCGTCTCTGCATTTGATAAATAAAGATTAATTCTCGTCATTATACATTACCATTACTCTGTTGTTCTATTTAATAATGTTCAGTCTGTATTGTTAAAAGCGCTATATAAATAAACTTGACTAGTTTTACCATCAGATCAAACTGAAAAGGAAAAAGAGTCACATGACACATGACAGACAGCGTGATGGGGTTTGTATGTATCAGTAGAACACAAGCCGCAATTAAGAAAGCATACTCCACTGTGATGTGACCCTCACACACGGTCAATAGCAAACACTTAAAGTAATAACAAAACCTACTTGCAGTCATTGATTCAGAATAAGCACCAGATTGTCATAGAAAAGATGGAATTGATTTTACGTCTCTGGTGAGATGCTGAGATAATGTTACGCAAGATTGAATGGAGGAGGCAGTGGGCTGCCTCTCTCATGACGAGAGATCATCTTCTTCAGCCATCCACCAAACACACCTTCACCACTGATAGAACTACATCACCAAATAGCTCAGACAGAGAAATGGGCAATAATGCCTTATCCCTGTGTCTGATGTCTGTCAGTTTAAGCAACAGACAATGTATTTTTCTGCCATAACATCTGCTATGACATATCCCTTAGAGTTAGCATTATTCTTGTTAGATCTAAGTAGCTCACAAACAGCCTCGGCATCTGATTTTGTGTGTTCATTAACATCCCTTACAAAATGAGCCTGGCTAAACAGTCAGCATGTGCAAGGCCGAGGCCACAAGACCAGAACCCAAGTATGTCTTATTCAATAATGAAAAGGCCTACTACATGAATTTCCATGTAGTTGCCAATGCAGGGGGTAAAACTGGTAAAGGTCCTCCTGTCAATTCTATTTGCAATGGCCACCTCAGGAGCTGCACTTCAGTTATTTGAGTCTTACCTCTCAGATAGGTCCTTCAAGGTATCTAGGAGAGTCGAGTTATCCAAGTCGCAACATCTAGCTACTGGGGTATACTTCAGGGTTCAGTTCTTGGACCACTTCTCTTTTTTGTCTACATGGCATCATTAGGTTCTTTCATTCAGAAACATACCTTTTCATATTACTACTGTGCTAATAACACTCAACTCATTCCATCCTGATGGTCCTCAAACTTGCATGACAGAACTGCTTATGGTTTCACTTAATTTCAACAAAATGAACACCTGCTTCGACCACAAGACCTTCCAGGACGTCCAGAAATCTTGGAGTTGCACTTGATGATCAGCTTAGTTTGCTGACTGCATTGCTAAAACTGCCTGGTCCTGCAGATTTGCATTATAAAACATTAGGAGGACTGGACCCTTTCTATCGAAACATGCTACCTAACTCCTTATTCAAGCTCTTGTTTTGTCCAGACTGGACTATAATGCAATGTTCTCTTGGGAGGGCTTTCAATCAGTTCCGCCCACTCTGAAAAATTTTATACACTTTAGTTAGCATATATAATACTGTTAGTTAGCCTCTATATAATTTATTCGAGGCAATATGATAAAGAAATACTGTGCTTTGCAATGGCCAGGCTACATTTACTGTAACATGATGAAATTAAAATGAAATTCTATAAATAACATTTTAAATGACTTCTGTTTCAGAAATAAATATAGCTGCATTTAATGTTTCTTTAAAGTGGTTGTATCTGTTGTATAGCGATGTATGACTTAAGTCAGGGGTTCCCAAACTTTTTCAGCTCGTGACCCACAAAATAACCGTGCCACTGACTCGTGACCCTCACTATCCTCAGAAGTGGTTCAAATGTACAAATGTTGCGCAAATGTAACTATTAACAACTATTTTTTTTTATCTTTTGTTAGTTATAGATAAAATATGTTATTTATAAAAAATTATTTGATTTCTTGGAAATCCTCTTTGGGAACCCACACTTTGGGAACCATTGACTTAAGTGACACTGATACATAATCATATCTGTGCTTTGTATTCATATTAGTTAAGCAGACATGCATTAGTGGCCTGGTGTGAGAGATTCTTTCTACATTGTTTCACAGTATTTTTAAACTAAAGTTGATGCAATCTGCAACAGTATGAATGGACTGGGGCTAATATAAATGATTTTATGTTTTGCTTACAATGGAAATGTATGAGACAGTGCCACAGATGTGGTCGTTTTACTGTGTGTATTTTTTTCCTATATTCTCCGGTCTGTTTTTGATTAAGATCAAAAAATAGAAGTGTGAAATGACCTGAATATTAAGCCCAGCTCCATCTGTTAGTAACTAGTGCCGCTTACTTTTACCCAGAGCTCCCCAAACAATAAAATTCAGCCTACGTCACTGGTTCTGTCAAACCTCTGCTGCTAATCTAGAATGCTCTACTGATATCTGCTTGCATAAAATTCAAGGCATTGATGTCTGCCTAAAAAAAACAACCACTGGCTCTGCACCCCATTTACCAAAATTCATTACCTCAGTTCTATCTGCCCTCCAGAAGCCTGCGTTCTGCGTGTGAACAGTGCATTGTAGTACCATCCCAAAGAGGCACAAAATCACTTGACTATGGACTTTCACCTTTAATCGTTTCCTGCTTAAGCCATCTTAATTCTACACTTACCCTCTTACACTAGAACTCTATATTCTATTCTTTTGTTTATTTCATTTTGTTTATCTCCCAGTAGGAAGCAACTTTTATGTGTGTATTGTTTTGGCTAAGAGCCTCTCTTAAAGATTAATTGTGTTCACTTTCTTTAAAACAAATAATCATTTTTGTATATACCATAACAAGTGGTTCTCACATTTATGGGGCAGAAGATTGATTCATGTTGACTACTTGTTTTTCCCCTTGTTTAATTCTTTAACTGTTTGCTCATCTTCCAAGTCTAAACTTCAACACGAACACTCTGCTTTTTCTGTTCTGTCGACTTGTTTTCCTGTTTAATTACTATGAAAATAATAATAATTACAATGACCTCTTTAACATGAACTCTTTCTGTTTTAGCTACTTTATCTTTTCATTTATTACCTTGTTATGTTCAGTGATTAAGAATAAACAGGAGTGGCCCAACACATGCATAGCTGCTCTTTTGTTGTTTTGATTTAAAATAAGGTGTCTGCTAAATGAATAAATGTAAATGTGTTTAGAAAATAGACATATTTTACTGGCTCATATGTTTACAGTATGGGTTTGGAAATTCAGTTATCTGCAATGTGAATACACTTGTTTTTTTTAGAAGATAGATGGATCAATTTTCATGCTGCCATGGAGTCCTGGAAGAGATAAGCAGCTAGTGAGTCTAGCGCTGTGGGGAGGATGTGTATCAATGAAAAACAGAGAGGCACAAAGCAATGACTTTTGCTGATTCAATCTCATTCCTAGAGGTCTTAGGCCAGTAGGAAGAAAATAGAGCAAAACACCAGTTTATGCCAGCTCTCCACAAGTGGTAACCTTGCTTAGGTGCTCTCATGGTGGACATAGCATATACCAGGTATGTTATCTGTAATGGCAACACTTTAGATTAGAAAATTTTTACTGTTTATTAAGCATTTTCCCAATAAACTCCTACTCCTGCTGCAGAATAAGGCATGAACACTGTTAGCACACTTCATAAGTACAAATATACAGCCGGTGTGCAGTAACACTTAATTTTAAGGTGTCCTTGTTACAAATGTTACATGTATTTACTATTATAATAATTATTAGGCATAATTACATGCAAGTAACTCTAAGCCTGATGCTAACCCTAACCATATAGTGCTGTAAGTACATGCAGTTAATAAATATTACTTAAATGTATAATTACACTGTAACGAGGACACATGTGTCATGCGTGTAAAATTATGTTTTGTTATCATGAGAGAGTGGTGGCAGCATTGCACTGATAATACACCATCTCACTGGTTAAAAACTGTTGAACTGCCATTTATAAGCATTTAGAAACACTGGCTATTATCCATTATCTTCATACAAGAAATGTTTTTTTATATTTTTAATAATAGTTTACTTTCTCTTTTGTTTTTCATCTGTCGATATTCACTTTTGTTGTTTTTCTACACACAAGAATCACTGAGCAATTCATCTACAATGAAGATGAAGATTCATCTTCAATCAACCTCCGTTAATATTCCTGATGTGGGGCCAATTGGGTGGGAAAACTACAAGCCAAACAGCAGTAGAAGAAGTATATTTTTACATCCTACACACCAAGTATAGACACGTTATAGAAGAGCAACCCAACTGTTGTGAAAGTGAGGAGAAACAGTAGTAAAGAGATGACTAACCTAACCCACCTGAGCTCGGCTCGCACGGGTCTATGTCCTCATCGTCGCTCGGGCACTCGGCAGATGCCACCAAAAAGTCATCAGTAGTCTGCAAAACAGATGGAAAAGATAGATATATGGGTATATACATGGGTATATAAAGCATTAATTGAGACTTTATCTGTGAAAAGTGTTACCTAAAACAAAACAATTATGATAACAGATTTCAGACATACAGTACAAGACAATAACTGAATTCAGTTTCCCTTTCTTAAAACAGACATTTTTCATGATGTACGATTACAAAGAAACATTATCCGTTTCCTGTCAAGCTACTTTGAAAATGAAAGGTTTATGAAAATCAAAAAGGTAAGACAGCATTGGAAAGGGTGATGTATATCATATCAGTCCCAGCAAAAGTTAAATCCACTGTTCTTACTCTCCACAAGCCTCTCCCTGTTGCCAGTTGTTTTTCTGTTATTTAGTTTGTTCTCTGTATTGTACAGCCTCAATAATTAAATGCAATTGCCTTTAGGTTATTGGCTCTTTGGCTGTGAGCAGGTTCAACTGGCTTTTATTTCTTACTCTAATAGCTTATATAAATACTGATGCTTTTACCCACGTTACAGTCGACGCACCAGGGCCACAATATCAGTAATTATGTATTTTCAGGTTATTGTACTTGATCTAACGTTAACACTTAAACATCATTACTATTGGTGGGCTAGCAAATATTGCCACAGTTTTGGAGAAGCACTTTCAGTATTTTTGGGCCATAAAAATCTGAACAAGTTCCAGCAAGGTTTCTGACCTGCTGGGGTTGGCTTGCCGTGCTGGGTTTGATCTTGTGTTTAGAGGTGCTTGTGGTAGTGATCTCCATGACTGAGGTAGAGGTTTCAGAGCGAGAAACCGTAGCGCTGGACTGTGGTGATATGGAGGAGGATGACTGCACCTCCCCAACCAACCTCACACTGCCTTCGATGCGGATGTTAGGGTCTCCTTCCACGGCCATGATAAAAACCTTCAGGCCATTGTAATAGAAACCAGACATTTGGCCCTGGAAGGAACGGCTGTGGTCTTTTTCCCAGCCCCCGATCTGGATGGTCATCTGGCTGTTGAAGATTGTGAGCTGACGGCCTGCGGGAGAACAAAGTTACTGCAAAACAAAAAAACTTAGTGCAGACTGAAGAGAAACACACGTGAGGGAGGATGATGGAAATAATCACGTCTGAGGAAAAGACGGATTATTCAGGTACTGGGGAATGCATCATCTCTGGAATGAAGGGATGCTTATGAAACACAAATGATGAAAAATTAAAAAATAACAAAACAGTGGTAATAGGTTTAAGTGTGACAATTTGCTAAAAGGCCTCTTTAACACAACCGATTATCAACTAATTAATTTCTAATGAAGTTTAAACTGATTCAAGTAAAAGAGATTTTTCCTGTTGTAATGGAGTTGAAAACATATCCATGGCAGAAGTTTACAGCTGAAGGTAGCTTAATAACTTGGACACTTACAAAAATGCATGTGATATCAATGTTGTGTACGTGGCAAGTATAATCATCAGAGTCCGAGCTATAAAAGAACAATAACAACCAGTCTGCCTTTTAGCAAGGTGAGTTGGATTGGATGTGAAGGTAAACAGGGTGGCCATGAAACAAAGGAAGAATGAAAAATAACTCAATTCAAATCAAGAAAAGCAGCTGTGCATTTCATTTAAAAGATGAAATGATTATACATGCACTTCCAAGTTATTTTTTTATTTTTTTATTTTTTCCAGTGGCTGTTTTATCATTTTCTTAGCTTCTCGTAAATTTTTCTTAAAGGGACTCAAATGGCCAATTAATATTTTTTAATCGATATTTAAATATGATCTATTATATTATATAGGTAATTATTGATATGATTATTTTAATTGTTAAATATTATCTAGTTATTATGGCTGTCTTTCTATTAATACGAAAATAAGGTACACGAAGGTACACATTTACACATATCTGTCAATTCACACACTTATCAGTTTTATTCTGATGTTTTGATTTTATGATTTAAAAGTTTAAATTACATTTAAAAAACTTGTTTAACTTTAACGTAAGCTTATTCAAACATACATCTACAGTCCCTTTAACCAAAATTTATGACATAAATTAGTACAGTACATTACTTAAGTTATTACAGTTTACATTTATCTATTTAAAATTCATTCTTTTATTTAACTAAATGTTTAAATTATTGCTTTATTTCACATTTAAAAATACTACTTAAACTTTATTAGGTTTTATCAGTGTTTTTACCTTTGTCGAGTAGCCAATCGTCAACTACTCGACCGAGTCGATATGGAATTCGCTGTCTAGCGATCGCCAGCCGTTCACTATCAATGTTTCCTTTAAAGTTTAAAGAGACATTTCATTGGTTACAATCCAAAATCAGAGAGGAACTTATTATTCGAGCTGTTAAAATGAAAAGATTTTAAATCTTATGTTAGATATATTACACTCAATTTCAGTTTATACACTGTGTGCATTTTCAGTTTACTGTTTGTTTATAAACCCAATGCAGAATTTCTACAAACATAAGAGATCCTATATAATTGCAGTTTACACCGACCATTTAATTTAACTTGATTCTTCATATTTAGGTTAGTGTAGGCTACTGCCTTCTTGATCATCAATTATTGTTTACATACTGTAAGTGTGAAAAGCTTGATATCAACATGATGCAGTAACCATTGGAAGGTTTCAAATATGCAGACGATGTTAAAGACATGTAAAGGACAAGCAGTGACTGGACATTTCCCCATAAGAACAGTATCAGAATATTCCCCAGAATATCATTACTCCATAAATCAGGGACTGCCACAAAACATTAAACAGTCACTGATCACCGAGCAAGAAAGATACACAACACATCAAAAACCAAGGGGATGTAAACCGAGCAGGATAAAGTGGATTCTTTATACATTTTTTATTTATTTATTTAATAGTTTATGTAGACATGGCATGTAAAATAACCACTTCAGGGCAATCCTAAATAGATATTTCTGACCTTTTTATTGTTAAAATGGTAAACAATTATTGTACCCATTCTGTGCACATTATACCTATGATATAACCTAAAGATACTGTCTTGATTCACAAAACAAAAGATCCATTTGCAGTGAAGTATTTAACAAACTCCAAAAAACAAAAAACCACAGAGCTAGGTCAAAACCAGAGAAGCAGAACACAGGTTACGAAGACAACACTACAGCAAATGAAATATAAACAGAGCAGGGTCTATAAAGTATAGGGCTAATGATATAATTACAAAAAGGAGTAAGCGATAAGACAGCTGCTGATAATAGATAATCAGTGGTGCACAGAGGTATGGGAAATGTAGTGTGGAACACACAAACAAAAAAAACTGCAAAAAGGAGCCCTCTGGTGGCTATCAAGGGCATGACAGCCACCGACTGTGACACTACCCCTTCCTAAGGAGTGGCTTTCAGAAACTCCACAAAGTCTTCAAAGAATTCAGGAGGAAGGTGGAACGGAGGCATATTAGGCGGAGGGACGGTGGGCCAGGTCCATATAACGGGAGAGGGATTCGTAACAATGGCAGCCGGGGGGAGCCAGCAGTGTAGGAGGCCAGGAGCAGAGCAAATGGTGGTGAAGACTCTGAGCACTCCCGGACTGAAGAAGGTTACGGAACGGGAACTCAGAGAGCTCCCAGGCTGGAGCAGGCTCTAAGGGTTCTCAAACTGGACCTAGCTCTGGAGTGGATTCTGAGAATTCCTGGGCTGAAGCAGGCTCTGGGGATTCCTAGACTGGGATCTGAAGATTCTGGAATAGGCTTTGCAGTGGACTCCGTAGGCTCATGGACCGGAACAAGCTCTGGAGTGGACTGGAGCGTGATCTTGAGTGGACTCTGTGGACTCTTGAACTGGAGTGGATTCAGGGGTGAACCCTGAGGACTTCTGGAATGGAGCGGACTCTGGAGTGGTCCAGGCACACAGAACCGACCTTAGAAAATAGGCAAAGACTGCCTTCTTTATAATGGCAGCTTCTCTGCAGTTGGGTGAAAAAAATCACCAGGTTTGACCTTGCTGCCCTTCTTCTTGACCTTTATTTGCGAGTAGGAGACAGTAAGGATTCTTCCTCTCCTGAGGGTACTGCATTGACCAGGAGTGTCTCTAAGAAGACTACGTTGGATTTCGACGGACAAGATTTTACTAGACTGCGGTAACCAACATAGTCCACAAACCCACAATAATGCAGGCCTCTAAGTCCCTCCATCTGGGGCAAAGGATCTTCCAGGCCCATGTTAAGAGTCTCCTTGAGAACCTTATCATCAAATCCCAGCCCCACAGCCAGAGTCCAAAAGAACTGGGCAAAGCATCCAATCTTCTCCCCCTGCTGATGCAGAGACATCAACTGCTGGAGTCGGCCTGTTCGCTCCTTCACAGTGCTGCCCTACAAAGGCAAAAGACCTAAACTCACTAGAGTGTGGAACTGAGAAAAATTACTTTAAAGAGTTTTTGTTGTCCAGCCAAATTTATTATAGCTAGGACACTGGAAATCTGGCAGTTAGATGCAATTTATCTACATAAAAAATCTTGAGCTCAAACCTGACTTTTTGACCCTTTTTGAAATTACTGTCCTCTGCCTTTGAATTGTATGCTAAAAGTGAGACATCATTCCAAGGCAAAGAGCAGTAACGTCCCCTTTTCCAATGGATTGTTTTTACCTGTATGAATACATTTTAAAAATAAATATTTGTTTTTAAATAAAAAGGCTCAAAAGAGAAATAAAATGAAGTGATCATTTTAAATGTTAAACTAAAACCGCCAGTAGGTGGTGCTAAGTCACTGTTTTGAGTGAGACGTCAAGTCATTTTTTAACAAAGTAAATTGCCCTATTTATGAATGGCTAATTGAATAATCATTGACTCACAATTTGTTCAGAGCCACAGATTCATCTACAAAAATAGCCTAGCCTAAAGGACGCCTTGATTGATGTGAACGCCAGCAGACAAGAATAATGCCTCAGAATTCTTGTGAATTAAACATCTCTGATGACATTCATTGCTATGGAAGGATATGGATTTAACTGTGAAGCAACACCGTAATGTAACGCGGCAAACTTTATTGTACGGTAAAACAGAGACAGAGTACCGTAACTTAATTTGAGCGTTTCAAAACAAAGCCAAACAGCGCTAACAGGTGTTACGGTGTTCTGACTTCGTTTCTCTAGGGCTTTTGGAAGTTACTGTTAAGACAACGCATTATTTTCTCGAAAAAACAATGAAACTGACTCAAGATACTTATCCACATGATAAAGGAGGTGTTGAATATTCTAAAAATATCAATAACTCAATTTCGACTAAAATCGAAGTTACGGCCTTTTGCCTTTGCACGGCAGAGTGGTGAGAGGACGAATCCGGATATTCATGGCCCAGATGAAAAAAAAAATTTAAAAAGTTACTTGTTAAAGGATGAAAATGAATGGTTAAAAAGTCCAAAAGACATTGGTAACGTTGCTAATGATGATGTTGATACTATGAGGAAAGTACTCACGACTGTGCTAAAGCATCAAAACTTGGATGACGAAGGTCTTCAGACTGTCTTATGTGAAGTTGAAGCCATTGTTAATGACAGACCGATCACAAAGACATCAGATGATCCCAGATCCCAGATCTTTATGCATGTAGGCATTGGAAGCCAGTGCAATATCTTGCAGATTTATTCTGGCACAGATGGACTGCAGAATACTTTTGATTATTTAAGACAAATAAGACCTACTGTAGAAGTATATATATTGCCTGCACTGTGGCCACAGTAGAGTCGTTCAGGTTCCTGGGCACCACCATCTCCCAGGACCTGAAGTGGGACACTCACAGTGGCCCAACAGAAGCTATACTTCCTTCACCAGCTGAAGAAGTTTAACCTGCCACAGGAGCTGCTAATACAGTTCTAACCGTAATCATTGAATCTTTCCTCTGCACCTCTATAACTATCTGGTTCGGCTCAGCTACCAAATCTGACCTCAGAGGACTGTAGAGGGTAGTCAGGACTCCTGAGGGAATAATTGGAACATCCCTCCCCGCTCTCCAAGAACTGTACTTATCCAGAGTGAGCAAAAGAGCTAAGAAAATCACTCACACCCTCACACCCAGCACACTCACTATCTAATCTGTTGCCAGCTGGTCGACGCTACAAAGCACTTAGCACCAAAACGACCAGACACAGGAACATTTCACACATGAACACTAAAACAAATAGGGTTGTAACGATACACCAAACCCACGATTCCGTCCGTATCACGATTTTGGACTCATGATTCGGTTCATATCGCGATTTTTTTTTTTGGGGGGGGGTGGGAGAAAAAAAATCTCTGGGTTGGTTGCCATGTTTCCTCACATTTTTCTTCAACTAGCTCAACTTTTGCAGGCAGGTGTCACATGATTGGAAAGGTAGTCACGGGGTGTGTCGCGATTCTCTCTTATCACACCGCGACACAGGATCGTGGATCTGAGTGTCGCGATTTCGGTTTCATATGGCAAATCCTTACAGCCCTAGCTTTGAATCTAAAAACCTTGAGTGCAGCTCATTGGTATTCATTTGCCGGTTAGCTTGTCATTCGTATCTTTGCTCCATGTTCATAAGTTTATCAAACAACAGTGGTAAGTGAATAATCCAGTAATTACAGTGAGTATGGATTCTCCTTCTCTTGTTGTTTGCACCTCATACCACCTATAAATAAAAAAAAAATACAAATGACCTGCTTCTATCATCTGATCATGTTTGTATCTCAATATTAGTGCTAGTAATCTGATCTCAACGCTGCATTCCATACTATTGACCAAAACATTCTCCTGAATAGACTAGAAAACTCTATTGGCATTAGTGGAAGTACCTTAGCATGGTTCAAATCATACTTATCTAACCGCTATCAATTTGTATCAGTGGATGGGGACGTATCATATCGATCACAAGTGCAGTATGGAGTACCTCAAGACTCAGTGCTAAGGCCTTTACTTTTTATGCTTTACATGTTACCCTTGGGGAAATTATCAGGAGACATGGTGGTAGCTTTCACTGTTATGCTGATGATACTCAGCTCTATATTTCTTCTTAGCCAGGTGAAATACACAAAATTGAGGGACGGAATGCATAGCTGATATAAAAAATTAGATGACAAGTAACTTCTTACTGTTAAATTCTGAAGAAAAAACAAAACGGAGAAAAAAAACATTCTGTTAACTAATCAGTCAGGAACCTAGGTGTGCTTTTTAACAGCAATCTTTCATTTGTAAGCCATGTTTCTAGTATCTGTAAAACTGTGTTTTTTCCATCTTAAGAACATATCTAAATTGAGGACCTATACTCTCAACCTCAAATTCAAAAATATTAATTAATGCTTTTATAACCTTGAGGCAGGGTCGTCGCCAGAAAATCTTGAGTTGGGGGAAATTTTGTTTTCATGGGGGGGGGCACACTTTATGATCTCAGAAATAGACATTCACAAAACAAAAACAACCTATAGTTATTGTTATTTAAATCAATCTAATTCTATATTAAACTGATAGTCTTTGATGATCTGTTGACTTTTGAGTGCCATTTCCATTTAAAGTGTCACAACACCCTAAAACACTTTTTTTTTAGTTGTTTACAGATATATACATGTTGTACATTGCTTAAAACAGTAATATATGTCACTACAAATGTTACAAAGTGGAA
>JAUCMT010000024.1:1840450-1851628 GCA_032357475.1 Enteromius thamalakanensis | reverse complement strand
GAATGTTCCTTGTCTGTCTGTTTGATTGTGTCAAATTGATCTTTATCTCACATCTGTACATGTACAAACTACTACTATATATACTGTAAAAATTACTTTGTTGTAAAGCTGCTTTGCAATGATATGTATCATGAAAAGCACTGTACAAATAAAATTGAATTGAATTGAATAGAACAGCAGTTCCAATTACCTCAGATGAGCACAAAGAGAGGAAGAAGAAATAATCACACAGAGGAAGGCAGATGGAAAAAAGAAGGCAACCTTAAGCATTTTAAGAAAACACGGTGGAAAATAAATGTAAGGATTCTATCAATCCTGCAACAGAAGCATGTACATTAGAACAAGAAATGATCTCCCAGTATGTTTGATTTGTAATGCTTAATCATAGAAAAATAATAATCAGTATGCTTTGAACAGAAAAAAAGTGAAGTTTGGAAGATGTTCTCGCTTTTCACTTTGGAAAAGAGGGGCGGGTTCAGCAGAGCTTGTGGAGATTTAAAGGGAAAGTGCACAGAACAGAGTGATTTCTAAAGAGTTGTTTTTGCCAGGGTAAAATCTTTATGAAATTTGTAAAACAAACTAAATTGCAAACTTTCCATTAAGACCCTAGAGAATTATATTGGCTAGTGGAAAATTGGTATTGCATGACTCCTTTAAAATGTCTCTTTGATTTTAAAACTTTAATCTTTGCAACATCAGGGATCTTATCTATACACTAACAGCTTGTAACACTCCAAAGAGAAAAGGGAAATATAACACTTTTAAGGCATTTTCTTAAGCGAAATATCTCTCATCCAGGTCACACTCTGTGCCCATGATAATATCTGATCTAAAACACAACTGCCCTTCACTTTCAGTTTCTGTAATCTTTGCAGGACTGTGATATGAAGAGTGTACAATGTTTCAGCAACAGTGCTAAAAGCACTAAAAGCAAATAGCACATAACAAGCACAGTACTGATATAAATATAGATATTGGTGCATGACTAAGTGCGTGTCATCATTTTCAGTCAATACATCTGTTTTCACAGCCCACACTACAATGTAAAAAAATATATTTTCTTATTTATCCACTTGGGAAAGCAACTTCAAACAGTTCCACAGGACATTGTCTCAGTCTGCACAAAAGGACAAAACTCTGAGAAAAATATGTGTTTTTTAAATGTATCCGGATTAGTGTAGACGAAGCCTCCGCAACTGTGGTTATGTTGGTGGAAACTGACTCATCAGTGTCCTAAAGTGTACTGAATCAGAGTCCTTGCCAGTGCCTGAATTCATACTGATTCATGAACTAGGGATCTGATTAAGAGCTGAAATCCATGTCCAGGGAACACATGACTTGTAGATCCTCCTTTAGCTGCAACAGCTGCTGCCAAATGTTTCATGGCTGCTTGAAAGACTTGAATGAAGTTGTGGATGATTTTTGAGCTATTTCTCTCTCTCTCAATCTCTTTCAGTTTGCCCTACATTTGGTGAATTAATGAACACCCAAATTCTTTAGCAACGCTTTCCCAGCTTTTCCTGAATATTTTCCGGTTGGGATTTCTAAATTGTCTAAACTAGTATTGGCTTTGCTATTTTGCTATTGTTTTCATACTCTGCTTGCTAAAGATAATAACTGCAAAACAGGTTGACCAATAACATGCAGGCATTGAATATAATTAATCAATCATGGCATACAAGATAGCTGCATCGCCAGAGAATGGTCATACATATAATATATGAGAACTGTAGAGAGGAAAGCCAAAGCTGTTTAGAAATTTATAAATCTCCACCAGGACAACTTTCTTCTGGGAATATGTGGATGCATGGTCACCTTAGCTTTGTTATTCTTTAAAATGCATCGGTCTAAGGTCATGCACATGTTGTCGTAATCCAATCATTGTTGGCACTAATCAGTCCCTCTTGAACAGAGCAGTATCTGTGTCGTGTATGTCTTTACTGTAAGAGCAGAGAACCTGTGCAACCTACACCTCAATCTACTCTCCTTCAGACATCTTCAATAACAATTTGATAAGTGAAACTATTTCTGCCTTATTAGTTGTATTGTGTTTGTCTATATTTGAATAGTTCTTTTTTTTTTTTTTTTTTTTTAAATATTCTGTTTTATGTTTTCATGTTTTTATTGTGATCTATTGTGTTAATTAGACATTTTGTTTAATTATTATAACCTAGTCAAAATAACCATCTGTGATTTAAATGAACTGGAATACACAAAAATGCACAACATACACAAATACATTATTTTTGAGTTATCTGTTTTTGCAAAAGAACGCTTTGCTTAGACCACAGTTTCTGAGTAACTAATGTAGACATCCAGACAATGCCAAGGGGTTCTCTTTTTTGGCATCTGTGCATTATTTCATGTAGCTTAGCCTATCATAGCATATGCCATTTACATATAGATGCCTTAAAGCAACAGAAGCACCCAGTTTAATTCTAAGGGTTTGAAAATACAGTATATTACAAATTATAACTACCTAACCTGCACAAAAATGAGCACACATCAGAGGAAATATGAAGATTTTAAAGAGATGTATTTGACATTTATGCTACTAGAGTCATAAATTTGAGTCAGTTTTTGGGGTGTTTTGACATTTGTATATATTATCAGTGTTTGCCAGCAGTGTTGAAAGCTTGCAGACATGTGTTGAGGAGACGGGGGTGGGGAGAATCCCCCACAATCCTATTAGTGTGGATTAGAGCGCGGCTCCCTCACGCACCGCTACACCGCTGCAAGGTGCCGGATTGTGCATCAGCAGAAAAAAAGAGCAGCGACATTGCTGACTATTTCTTACAGGTATTTTTACCCCCTTTTTTGCCAATAGATAATGCTGTCTCACCAGGATCAGCTTATAGCGTGTAAAACCTTGTACTGTTTCTAGCAGTCTTAAAGCACCCCCTCTATTCTGCATATCTTATAAAGGACCCAAACATTGGAAACAAGAGTGTTTTTTAACAATGTATTTAAATCTGACCCAGACGTTTGAGTGGCATATTTCAGCAACACTTGTTTGCTGCATGTCTCAATGTAATGCAAACGATCTGTTACTGACGGGTGGAGAATCAGCAAATAAACAAAAATGTGCAGCAAAGCACTACTTCCGGTCCCAATTTATATTAAGTGTCCCTAATACCTGTGTACTTCCATAATAACTAGATGTGTATCTAGTATGTAACCTTAGTGCAAGTACACATTGCTGCATAGTATCTACAGCTGTAATATTTATGTATTTATGTAACAACCCTCAGAATGGTGTGTGTAAGTACAAATGTGTAACAGGACATTGGTAACAACAGTTTTTTCACTTCACTAAGTAGTCATGTAACAGGAATTACATATAAGGACGCCTATAGCGTTATAGAGCCCTCCACCAAAACGCGGCTTCCAGATGCAAGAATAATGTAACAAATCTTTAAGGGGGGTGGCAGAGACGCCCACCAGGGCGGAGCAGATGGTGGAGACGCCGTCCAGGGCGGAGCAGGCAGAGGAGATGCCCACCTGAACAGAACAGACGGAGGAGATGCCCACCTGGACGGAACAGATATAGGAGACGCCCTCTAGGGCGGAGCGGATGGTGGAGAAGCCCACCTGAGCTTACCAGGCAACGAGGATGCCCTCCTGGGCAGAGCATACAGTGAAACAGGAAATTGAACTGTGTAAAGAAGCACAGAGAAGTTCCTCATCGGCCGAGCTCTCACCTGGCTCTGACTCGGGTGGTTTGATCACGACGTCTGGGGCAGCCCCGGGAGAGAGTCCAGCAGTCTTTGGGCCTGGTTCCAGGCAGAGTGACAATTCAATGGTCTCCTTGGACAACTCAGGTTAGGGAAAAGTTCACTAGCCTTGCATTGCAAGAGTTTATTGACATCCCTCGTGGCTGGTTCATGGTGGTGTGCACACTCCTGAGCTACCCAAATGGACTGATTCGGAGGTGGTGCAGCCACCAGCGGGACCTCTGGAGAGTCTACGACCAAGGCCGACCTCTCCGGGGTATGTGCAGCCACTGGAAGCTCCTCCGGGACCTTAGTGTCACTAATGGGTTCAGGCGGCTGGGGCCACAGTAAATCAGAGTCCAAACATGTCTCCGGTGGATAGGGCCATGGGATGTCAGAGTCAAGGATGGACTCGGGAGGTTCGGGCCATGGTAAAACGGGACTGGGACCCATTACTGACGGTTCAGGAACAGCGAGGACTGTATAACCGGAACCGACTAGACAATACACGACTTCTGAAACCGTGATACGGTTGAGGCCCGTTACTGGCGGGTTATGAACCGTAAGAATTTGTGATGGCGCTGGCAACCGTAATGGCGTGTTGTCATCCACAAACCATAAATGACGGCGTGGGGCTGTAATGGTGGATTGGCATCCGCAGAGATGTCCGCAGTACACTGCTCGCTCTTGGATGACGCGTGCGGTGACGGTAATGGACTGTGAGGGTCCTCCCGCGTGTGCCCGGACCGTCATGAGGCTTAGAAAAAGGGTCGATCTCCAGCTCAGGCCCATGACATCCGGAAGCTCAACGGGGCAGAGACAGCAAGCGACTCCCTGAAACAGGCCGATGACAATCACGTCATTGAGCTGTGAATCCTCGCCAAAACACATGACCATACATGTAACGTTAACGATCGACAGGGATACAAGACATGGGGCATGGATTTATACACAGACTAATCAAGACTAAAGACAAGACACCTGGAACACACAGCTGGCAGAGGAAGAACACTAATGGCAAGGGGCAGACTAACAGATACGAGGGAACAGGTATGTAAACAGACATAGAGCACATGTGCAATGAAAGCAAAACACAGAGCATGCTAGAACAAGAACAATGAACACAAAGAACAACTGTTGTTACATACTACATACTCATCTAGTAACTATGGAAGTACACAGGTATTAGGGACACATAATATAAAGTGGGACCCATTTCCATATTTATGTACTTAATAATATGCTCTGCATACTAAACTGGTAAACTTCAAACTTTGCTAAATTGGAACTATTTTTGTACTTAATGTACTTTAATTGTGCAGAAGTAGTGCAGAAGTCCTATTAAAGACATAATTAGTATATTTGATTGTGCAGATATTTGAAGTGAAACTATTTCAAGTATACTTTAGGTATACGTTATATAAATAACATTTAAAGGCCAATATTACACAATCCTCTTTAAAAGTGACATGCACATTTTAGGCTTATTAATAAGAAATATGCATTGTGCACAAGTAATACTCCAAATAAAGTTTCATTAATAGTTTTATATCAGTAGGTCTCAAGTTATCTGTCAGTAAATATGTTAATAGATTTGAACTATACTATAAATATATTTTAAATATTTTACTTTTTTGCTCATTATAAAGGTGAAGATATTAGCCATTCATAACACTGGATATTCACAGAGATGTTTACAACACACACTGGCAAAAACAGCCCAATAACATGGCTGACATTGAGAGCCAGCTCAACCTCCTAAATAAACATCTCACCCATCCCACACACCTCCCATTTTACTCTGCTTCAGTCGTATTACTGTTTGCCTCCCGTAAATCACAATTTCTCAGCACGGACAGATGTGCATAATGATATTTATTGCTTTGGGAAATGGCATCTTTGCTCCTGGAACATTATCGCTGCATTGTCTAGCTCATTCAGAACAACAGCAGGGCCCGTAGCAGATATTAGGCACTCAGCATCTACAAGATAATGGTACACATCTGGATAAATCACTTCAGGCAAACATTTTGATGTCCTTTGACAAACTTGTTGTCTTGTTTATAGAGTTTAAAGAGTTTGTAGTTAAGCTCAAAAAGAATTCACTACTCAATTTGTTTTGACAGTATTATAATAATCAGAAGTGCATCAGTATCAGACATGCACAGTGGAGTCGTAATTCTTTTCTTATTGTTCACTTCCATGAACGGGTCTGTAATGAGATTTTTTTTTTATGAATGAGTATTGCTCTGCTGGGCCAATTCAGCACAACAGAAATAGTACTTGCTTTGTATAATGACAGAACACACAGCCTTTAAGTTTTTACTTTTATGTTTTTACTAAAGGGAAGTATAGATTGGTGCAGCTCAAAATGCATTATTCTTGGGTTTAATGTAAGATATCAACAAATTCTATATATAAATGTTCTTTTTATGTGTCTGTCACTGGACATTGAAGCAATTGGCTTCTGGACTGTGAGTGTTTACACTGTTTTATATCCACAGCACGAAATCCACTGCATTCAGCTCCACTGAACATAAAAGGAGCAATTGAGTTGTCATTTTCTGTTACTGTTGTGCTTATATATATATATATATATATTTTAGTGTCCAATAATGTAAAGCGGTGTTAGTAGCATTTTTGGAAAGGAAACAGTATACAGTATGTGTTTCTGCCACTGTAAACCAAATGGGTTATTATTATTTCTCCAAGAGAAAGTTTGAAGGTTACATTTATGGGTTGCATTAGTGTTAGGGAAATAAAATATCTTTAACTTAATATAAAAAACATTATGTGAAACAGACTTCAGCGACTTAATTGGTTGATTTGCCATTTCAGCAGGACTGTACAACACTTCTGTCCAATCAGCTTACAGCATGTGTAATCCACCCGAAACCCCAACACAACACATTACTCAGAGATGTGTGTGGTTTTACAATTAATATATGTGTGTCTGTGTGTGCAACAGGCAAATTTGGGACAAAAATACACATATTCTGACAGTTATATCATAATTTAGATTCATAATGCAACACAGTCTCACTCCAACTAGTCACATTTTGACATTCGGTCAAAACAGTTTTGCGTTGTTTTTCGATGCTCAAGGTATCGTAATAATTAAAAGATATATTGGGTAAAAACATTGGCATTATTGCATATATATAGGGGTGTGACTTTTCAATGTATGTAAACAGTCTAAACAGTATTAAACAGTATTATACACAAGATATAGCAGGCAGATACAACCAACATCATAATTTATTTGAAAAATATTAATATTCCAAGTCTTCTGATGCAAAACGATTGATTCGGAATAGACATGATCGCTGTCTCCGTCTTGCGTGTACTTCCTGTGAGCTGCTGCAGTCTGTGCATGATTCCAAAAAACGCTGCTTCAAGAATCCTTAAGTCACCGTTGGTTGTGAAATACTATTGGCTCTTGTCTATCTCGTGACCGATTGTGTCATGCTATGGGACGAGAGTATGCTTCCTGAATAAGATGATAGTGTGTTGACACAGCGGAGTCATTTTTAGTTTTACTCCCTCTTCTTCACATAAACACTGCGTTTGTCTTCAGAAGACTTGGAATGTGACAGAACTTGTTTGTAATGTATTTATTCTGCTTGTTTACGATTAGTTTGTGCAATAAATACCTGTACAGTACCTGCATTTGCCTGTGTGTGTTTATATTGTTCAGAGGAGCATAGGTTTAGCGTAGGGGTGCTCCGATAAAACTAAAAAAATATATATATTTATACATGCATGCAAACCATTACATTAAGCCAAACAACGGAAAGTGCCTAAAAAAGGGGTACCTTGAGTGTTAAAAAAGACGCAAAACTGTTTTGACCAAGTGTTAAAATGTGACGAGTTGGAGTGAGACTGTGTTGTATAATGCATGAAAACATCATCTCAACAGACATCTCAAAACTAATTTCACACAAATGCTAAACCACTTCTACTGCATTTATCCCTAAGTGTCATAATTCATGTAGTAAACTACATTACAGTAACTGTGAATTGTATGAATAAACATCACATTTCTGCTGAAAATCAATTTGATAATATTTGCAGAGCAATCATAGCTCAGGATTTATTTTTGAAAACAGATCTAGCATCATTTGCTTGTGGATCCCACAAAGTACAATTTGTTTTATTTTATTTATTTTTTTATTTTTTTTTGCATTAAAAAAAACGTAGAATTATTTCTGGAGCCACTGTGATGAGAAGTCAAAACAGCTCAAATGCTCATATAACACCCTTCCGTCTAAGCCTGGGATGTGTTATAATCTGATCCAGAGAGGATTGTGCTGATGCAGATACCGAGAGATGAAGCTAATCTTAGTAGATCTAGGATGGGAGATACTGAAACAAGGAACAATATAGCATTGCAAGTGCCCTTCTATGAATTTGAGTTTCACTGTTCATAAGTTTAATAGATTGTGTGTTACGCAGCTACCCACCATGTCCTGCTCGCAGAGACCCAGGTGATCTGTTAATAGTGATAGGCACGGTGTGGAGGTTCTTGCCCCCGTGGGTGATGTGTGTTTGACGTGTCCTCTCGAGGGTCTCCGATCCGGCTGCGATGCCCAGTGAGAGAGCTGTGAGGTACAGGGCGAGGCCGGCAGCTGAGGCCAGACCCCGGGCGAGGGTCTCGGAGCAGGACTGCCAGTCCACCAGCCTCCAGCCTCCAGCCAACATCTTCCCAGAGAGAGAATGTAGAGACACGGACGCTTCAGCACACCTGCCTGCCCATACTGCTCACTTACACACACCTTCTTAAAGAAGAAGCACTCCAAATCCAGGAGAAAGTACAACCAATCCGTGTATGTCGGTCCTCAGGGATTTAATCTTAAATCCAAGCAGTTTAAGATAAAATCCAATGTTTGAAAAAGAGTATTGTCATTTATGAAACTTCACCATTACTCCCATAATAATGACAGTGACTGAAACATCTCATGGAAACACTGGCAGATATCTCCTGAGGTATCAGCACACGCAAGAAACCAGGCGTTTTCTCAATTCGAAGGCGTTCTCTAAAATCAGAATTTCTGCTGTTTTTTGGCTGAATATTGTCTTCAGTCTTTCTTTTAGAAGGAGAAATCCCAAGAAATCCATCCACAGCTGGCTGAGAGCCTCCAGCAGATGGTGTGAGCTTCATTTACACTCTTTCCCGAGGACAAGGTTTCTCCTTCTCCATGGAGAGAGAGATCTCCCCACACACCTGCGCAAGCTGCGTTTCCAGCCACAAGACATCCACAGAGCAGCACCGGAGGCTGTGCGAGAGAGAGTAAGCGGTCGGAGGGATGAAAAAAAAAGGGGAGGAAGCGAAGAAAAGAGAGGGAGGGGGAGCGCTGGAATCAGGGCGCGAGAGCACTATGCAAATCTTCAGCCAAAACACAGCAAACACTGCAGAGAAACACACTGCCTAAATGGAGAAGCTGGGATGTGCGCTTTGTTCTTTTTGGAGGCTATACTCCCGTCACTGTGTGTTGTAAAAATTCATATTAAAATCATAAATATCTCACTTTCTTCTGGCACCTCCAATTAAAGCTATTTTATCCCTCTCTCTTCCCGTAAGTAGAGCGAGGATTTTCTTTGGAGACACTTCTTGCTCGCTCCAACTTGAAAGAGACTTTGTGCCATACGTCGACTGCCTCTCCAGATGCTCCATCTGCTGCCCAACACCAGGTGACGTCAGTCTCAGCGAGCGTGCTGCATCTGCACCGCAAATAAAGAGCCGTCTGTGCAGGCGAAGACTTGGCCCTTTGGGAGGAAGTAGCTCATTCAACCACCAGGAAAAAGAAGCACACACAAAGAAAAGGGCTGATAAATGTGGATTTGTGTGCAGGCATGTCTCCCTGTGCAGATGTGACCGGCGCCAATGAAAGCAAAGCTCACAGTTGCAGTTTTATTTTTTTTATGCAAACGGGTGCCCTGAATGTAATTGCGCTGTACAGCAAGGGGGAAAACTAATTTATTTGTTCGGGAATTGAGGAGTGGTTCATATTCAGATAAAGATTCAATTCTGAAAATATTGCAACCACGTGTTTACTGTCTCTATACTCGTGGATTCATTAGACGTATGTAAACAAGACACTATGCATGTGTGCAATCTGATTGAGAAAGCCATGAATCTGAGTATGATTATTTAAAGTCTACTTCAACCAAATACTAATTTTAGTCGGATAAAGTTCAGATGGATTGTTTGAGGTCATTAATTGACAGATCAAGTTCACAGGCATGATGAACACTTCTCTGATCACACATTCTCCAGAACCGTCATCTGGGATCCGCCTCCGGTACTTGGTCTGGGGATGCTCTGATATACGGATTTCATTCGCTGTATATAAGCATTATAATAAATGTACAATGTTCATATAAAAATACCAGAGATCATTTGAAGAACAAAGACAAATGTTTGTAATCATTCATTTGTTTGGCTCCATGTCTGTCAATATGTCTGTATCTGTTGATCCAGATTTTTTATGATTATATATATGCAAGCGTATGAAAATTTATTTCTTTTTTCTAAATATGCACACTTTTGAACTAATGCACTTTTTTACAATCTGTGTATTTATTAATTAATATAACTTTAACTTTTTTCATAAAACAATGGTGAAATAGCAATGTTCAATTAAGTTCTATATTAATGTAAAGCAAACTATCTAATGCGTGTGCTCAGCAACACATTATAAGATAAAAAAGAGAGCTGCGATCCAGCGTAACCAGTTGCAGTAAATGCAGTGAAGTGCTTCTTCATATCTGTCAGGCTTCACCACTACTACTGGCTTCAAAAACTCATTTAATCAATCTGTTTATTCACCTTTGATCTTGCATTTTCCTAATTACCCCTAGCTATTCAGTCGTTTGATACTTCTACCCATGCACCATTAGCACTACATCTTTTCAAGTGGGTGTTTTATCTGGAGTAATTAATTGAGTGAGTTTAAAGTCATTAACTAATGAAGACCTGCAATACATGATACACAAGAGTAACTCTAGCATGAAGGCTGCAGAAAGACAAGCTGTCAGTTTGTCAGCTCACGGTGTTGCGTGTGTGTGTGTGTGTGTGTGTGTGTGTGTGTGTGTGAGCTTCACGTGAGTGCCCTCAAGTGGTGACAGAACATGTAGCAGACTGGCAGAAAATCCATCGACACTGAATCAGCTCTAGTAAATCTAAGCATTTCAATACAATTCGTTATGTTTTGAGCAGGTACTTTTGTTAAAAAGTGATGGAAACTAAAACTGGACTGGAGAATAACAAAAGTAACAAAAGAAGTTTCCATAAAACAAAACAGATCAGATCCTGACTTCAGGACAGCAACATGTTCTTTTCTAAATGCCAAAACACATCCCCTACCATTGTACCGTGCAGCACGTCCTGATTTTACTGAGTTAGGAGTGTTCCTGGGTCAACATATTTTTTTGACCCTGGAACAAAATTTTATTATAAAATATT
>JAUCMT010000024.1:1811201-1822240 GCA_032357475.1 Enteromius thamalakanensis | reverse complement strand
TATCTTTGCTCATTTTGGCCTAAATATCTGCCCTTCTTTATTTTATACTTTGTTCCCTTGAAAGGCTTTGTTTTTATCCAAAAGGCAAAAAAGTGTGTCTGTACTGCTCAGACAACTTGCAAAATAGTAAAATCAATGACAAAGAATCATGATATAATCCTTTTTTTTTTTTTTTTAAATCGGAATATGATATTTTTTGCCACCCCTAGCTCTGTAATTTGTAAAATATTCTTAAAAATAGTCTTAAAAACCAATTTAAAAAAAGAATCATGATATGCTCAGAACAAATCGTGAAATTATATTTTTTACATATCGCTCACCCCTATATGCATCTACTTAAATCAGGTTCAAGTCAAATAGTTAAAAAATAGTTTTAAGCACAAATAGAGGGGCTAAAAAAAAAATTCACAGCACCGGGAAGGTCAAAGGCAATCTGGTTGGCCGGCCCTGCCAGCGATGTGTCCCTTATTTATTTTTCAGGGAGTTCAACCCTAGTTAGACTATATATGCATGTTCAGTTAAATCTAGCTGTTTTATGGTATTTAGGATAACAGTTTATTATTTAGTTTGTTATATTTTACAAAAATTTAATTAGTTAATGTAATTTAGTGAATGTAGTTTGTTTTAATTTGGTGACAGTAGCCTGTGCATGTTTCAAATGACAGCTCGAGCATTGGATTCTATGACATCATAAAGAAATGGAACGTTCCTACTTATGTTAGAATGTATAGATCAGTGGCTATTTCATTAAGACTGCATATAACCCTATAATGTCACAAAATGAATGGTCAAATTATGTGCTATTGTATTAACATTTTATTGACTAAAAATGCGTTAGAAAATGTTCATCTCAAAGACGAGCTCGTTCAGAATCAGTTAGATATAGCAGGTCGGCTGACTTGATTTTCTTCTCATACATTCCCGTAGCGTCACAGTGTATTTCCCCGTTGTAGCCCAGCGTCCATTGACTTCAATGCGGCTGCTTTGAACGTTTTTTTTCAGTGCTTTGAAACTAGATGGTTATTGGATAAACCCTGCGATTTTGTCCCGCCCACGGATGCTCAGCGTCTCTGGGGGTGAATGAGGAATTGCCTCATTTTTGACTGAAAGCAATTTTGTACTATAAGGAATCGCTGAAGCTATTCGCGCTCAGTCCCATTGCGGATTTCTTAAGTTCAGTCGAAATAAAAACTGCTGCAACATTATTTCTTTGGCGAAATTGCTTGATTTTCATCATACATTTCACACAATTATACACCACATGCCTTGTTTCACTTTTTCAGAGTTCACTAAATGAGCTTCATTTATTTGACCGACTAGTAGCCGCCACTGGTACTTTCTCATTCCGCAGCTCCTGAAACAGAGTTACTAGTTTGTACGACTTCCATCAGAGTACAACGCCACCAGTCTTCAGCACTAATGCGGCTGAGAGCTATCACCCCTTCAGTGCTGGTGAGGAAAATGAGACTTTGGTGACTGTAGAGACAGCTCAGACCAGCCTACTGCATCCCCAAAAAATAAGACACGATCTGAGGGTAAATCTAGTGACCATTTAAGAATTTACCTGAAAACTATCAGAACTTAAAATATGAAAGGAACAAAATCCACAACGTTATTAAATTTAATAACTAAATTTAAATGTTGTTTTAATAAATAAACGCTAAATTAAATTAAACACTAAATCAGTTTAATCAGGACCACAGTCCGATTTTTTTTCCAAGTGTATGTTATCTTTAAACACAGCTGAAACCAAGCAGACATCTATTATCACTGGCCAAAATAGAAAAAGAAGTTCTTTGAGCGTTCAGGTTCACAACTCCCATCAAAGTACAGCTGAGAACTATCTGCCCGTTGGTGCTAGTGAAGAACTAGAAGAGCCAGTGAGAAAGAAAAGGAAGTCAAAGGGTTTTGAGAAGCTGCTGTCTCTTAAATCCATTAGCTGTGGTTCAAACCAGGCGATGATACAAGAGAGACAAATAAAAGGTACACCTATGATTAATTGAGAATGTGTAAATGAAAGCTTTGTACATTTAAAAAATCCACATAAGTTTTAGCTAGATATTAGTATCCATTAATAGAAATGAACTTCATGAAATAGAATGAAGATGATTTGTACTTAATTTGCCATATGTTATCCATAATCATACCTTATATCAAAATCCAAAAATGTGCTATGATACAGTAAGATTTTCATTGCACAACATGACATAAATCTTTATAATCACACTTTTTATTTGTTTTATTTCTCTGAAGTCCATTGATCCTCTATCCAGTAAAAGACCTTCCTTCTGTGGATCAGCAGGTTCAAAGTCCTGCCCACCTGAGTACTACGTGGACCGCAGATACCACGGGAAACCAGCGACTGTATGGTCTCTGGGAGTGCTCTTGTTCATGTTAGTGTGTGGACGCTACCCAGAACTCATTATTTACTCACTTACATGTTGTCTCAAACCTGTATTAATGTCATGTCTTTCTGTTTTGGTTAGTTTATTCCTGTTTGCCCATATTTGGTTTTTCCTGTCTTTTATGTGATTATTAGTTGATTATGGTGCTTTAATCATTAGTTCTTGTGTATAAATCCATTGTTCTTTGAGTTAGCGTTTGTCGATCAATGAATGTGTTACGTTGGCTTGTTGGATGTTTCTCCATGTTTGCTTTCCTCATCATTAAAAGACTGTGTTATTTGAAGATTGCATCTTCTGCATTCTTGATCACTTAATACCAGACATGACAACTACTGATGTAAGTCCAGATAATAAAAACATGAAAAGTGGGGCTATTTGGAGAGTATATTGTATATTTTGTATGCTAAACGTTTGATAAAGTTTTCCCATCTTTTTAAAAGAAAAACTTAAATCAACTTTAGGTCTGGCCAAATCCCGTTGATCAATTTCCAATATCCCAGGGTCCAATCTAATCCAATAAGCAGAACCCCTGTTATCAAAGCTCCGAATAGATAAATATCTTCAACGTCCTCCAGGAACAGAGCGGCTAGGCACACGACGCCCCACTCCTTCCGCCCATCCATCATGTACCCAGCTGCAAATGTTCCTTCGGGACAGGACGGTTCCCCGGAACCCAGGCTTCTCATCGAGAAGATGGTGTCAATAGCGTTCAGAAACCAGTTGATGAAATATATGTGGTTATGTATGATTTGAAAGGAAACTATTAATATGTGAGATATGCAATAGCATCTTGTTTAATACACACTTACAATTAAAATGTGTGATTGTGTGTGTTTAAATGAAAATCATATCATCAGATTATGACTATAATTGAAAAGTCAAGAAAAGAGCAAGTCAAGGGCATGACTGAAGAACAGCCTTGTACTGGCTGGTAATGAGAATCAGTTCCCTTTCAGTCGGTCACTTCAACGTCACGTTGGTGACCGACGAATAGGAATCTCGCTTCGAGATGCTAAAACAACTCTGCGTGTACCAATACGCCAATGAATTTCATTGGCATACGCTGATTAGGATCAGCTGAACCCAATCGCGACGCGAGTATAAGTAGGTCAGCAGATCTAGCGTTCATTAGCTTTTCGCTTCAGAGCCGAGCAGTCCATGCGAACGTTCTGGAAGCCATTTCTACTCTGCGAACGACGGAGAAAGGCTGGTGTGACTGCGTTGCAGCGACAGTGGTTCCAGTCGAGTGGCGGTAACAATTGTATTGCACTATCTGCATTGTTTACCTAGCAACCATCTTCCCTGTTAGCTTTGGTCTTTCACAAAAAGAGCTAAAAGAGTTCTCACGGGTGGTATGTCTTTTCAAAGATGCTTCCTTCGGGATGTCCTACCATCCGTGCGCTGTTGGATGTGGCCGTTACCTGGCGCCGGAGGATAGTCACGAACACTGCCTAACATGCCTGGGTATTGAGCATGCTAGAGCGGTGGTCATGGATGGTTCATGCTCTCATTGCGGGAAAATGACCATCTCGGAACTGCGGAAAAGACTGAATTACATTGCCGGTGGGGAAGTCCCTATTCCTCTTCCGTGTTCTGGTGCTCGCACTGCGGAGCTTCCGATTCCGGTGGAGACAGGGCCAGTCTGATGGTGACAGTGCGGAACTCCCCTCGGGGAGCACCCATTGTCGCATGTGCTCCGGCACTGTTGGAGCTCCCATCAGGGCAGCGTGGTTTTCTGGAAACTGAGTCGAACGTTTCCTTCGGGGCTCCCCCCAATGAACAGAATTATGTCACTGCATCGGGAGGAGAGTACGGCTCGGTAGATGAAGTATCCGGTTTCAGAGCGGCGTCCGATGGAGGCTCAACCAATCCGGATATCGATCCTGAGCTGATTGCTATGCTTGCCCTGATCGCCAGGGGAGTTGGGATCGAGTGGGCTCCCCCACAGTGTCCTGAGCCCTCTAGGTTGGATGATTGGTATCTGGGTGTAGCCCGTGCCGGTACGCAGGGACCTACTCCAGTGCCATTCTTCCCGGATGTGCATGATGAGCTAACTCAATTGTGGAAGGCATCTTTCACTGCCAGAAAGCTGTCGAGTGGCTTGCACTCCTTCACCGCCCTTGGCGGTGGCGCAGCACGGGGTTACACGGTACCAGGTTGAGAGATCTGTTGCGATGCAACTGCTTCTACTTCCTGGCAGGGTGTAAAAAGAGCTCTGTTACACACTCACTCTCCTCTCATTTCAGGCAGCAGTCAGAGCTTATGGAGGATGGACCAACGGACTTCCGGGCCCACTACTGCCTGAACGCAGGTAACTTGCATGCACAAACCCATGCAGGCCTCCCTCCGAACCGGCTCAGAGACGCCCGGAGGGGACCCCTGCATTCCCCCTCGCTGCCCCACCTCCAGCACACGTTGGTCGCGATGGTGCCTCTTGCTAGGTTCTTAGATGCCTGGATAGGGCTCAGACCGAAGACCGAAGAAAGCAACAGAGCCGGTCACTCCGACCGATATGAGAGCAGGGTTTCACAGCCCGTATTTCATAGTGCCCAGGAAGGGTGGGGGGTTTCGACCAATCCTGGATCTGCGAATCTTGAACTGAGCTCTTCACAGGCTTCTGTTCAAGATGTTGACGCCGAAATGCATTTTCAAATGCATCCGTCCCCAGGATTGGTTTGAAGCAATAGACCTGAAGGACGCGTACTTTCATGTTTCAATCCTTCCATGACACAGGCCCTTCCTGAGGTTTGCGTTTGAAGGAGAGGCATATCAGTATCGTGTCCTGCCCTTCGGGCTCTCCCTGTCGCCCCATGTGTTCACAAAAGTGGCCGAAGGCAGCTCTGACTACTCTGAAGGAAAAAGGGGTTCGTATACTCAACTACCTTGACGACTGGCTAATACTAGCATAGTCCAGGGCTCAGTTGTGCGAACACAGGGACCTGGTGTTACGACACCTCAGCCTGTTCTTCGGGGTCAACTGGTAAAAGAGCACTCTGCACTCTGTGAAGAGGATCTCTTTTCTCTGGATGGAATCGGACTTGGTCGCCCAAACAGCGCGCCTCACAGAAGAGCATGCTCAGTCTCAGCTGACTTGCTTAAATACGTTCAAGAACAAGAATGTGGTTCCACTGAAACTATTTCAGAGGCTCCTGGGGCATATGGCAGCAACTTCAGCGGTAATTCCGCTGGGGTTGCTCCATATGACACCGCTTCAGCATTGGCTCCACGATCGAGTCCCGAGGTTGTAGTATTCTTTGTATCCGATCTTATTGTTGAACTTTGTGCATATTCAATAAACAGAGACAGCACGCAGTAAACAGCTTCTTACTCTTTTACTTCCTAATTTCACCCAGATTCAACACATACATCGAACACATCCCAGGCTCAATCAATCGAAGCCTGATCCACCACATCCCCCTTTCTTACAAACAATAGTATGTCTGCTGTATATTCAACTGATGCAGTTAAACTTGCATACATCTCCAAGAACAAAACAGTAACTTTAACTGAACATGTAGCCAAACACTGTAACATATATTTACTCAACAGTATATGCTGTATGCATATTAATAGTCTATCCATATTTTGTTTTATAATCTTTTCTTTGAACCTGCTTACATATTTGTATATTCATACATTCTCTTTTTTTTTTTTTTTTACTTGTCAAAGACATAATCATTATATTTAGATGGCATTTTTACTGCTCTCCCACTCCTTGTCCGAAAGACTGTTTGTTCATCCATCGCTGGAGAATTTTCAGACGACGGGCTGACTGAACTAGTTGTCTGAGTTGATATTTCCTCAGAATCTGCATCAGAGTCAACATCTTTGCACAGACTGTGATGTATCTTTCTCAAGTGTCGTCTGTTTCTCCGGAATGTCTTTCCAGCAGGCGTTTGCACAGTATAAGCTCGAGGCTCATCTCTCCGTTGCACCACTCTTGCTGGAAGCCATCCATGTCTGCTTTGCATGTGTACTGTCGATCCTGGTGCCAGTTCAGGTAGAGTCTTTGCATTACAATTGTACTGACGGCTCATTCGAGATTGCAGATCCTCCAGCCTTTTATGTATGTGTTGTGGGGTAGACTGCTGGAGAACAGCACTGGAACATGGAATCGTGCTCCTTAGGACTCTTCCCATTAACATTTGTGCAGGTGACTCATTCAAGCCTGTTACTGGTGTGTTTCTTAGTGACAGCAGCACTAGATGTGGATCAGTCCCTGTTTGCAGTGCTTTTGACAGTGCATGTTTAACAGTCTTTATTGTTCTTTCCGCAAGTCCATTGGACTGAGGATATCCAGGACTGGAGAATGTAAGCTTGACATCCCATGATGCTGCAAAAGTCTGCATCTCATAACTAGCAAATGGAACGTTGTCACTCACTAATTCTTTCGGGATGCCATGTCTGGCAAAGACTGACTTCATCTTTTGTATTACTGTGTGGGCCGTCTTGTCTGGTATGTTCAGAACCTCTGGATATTTTGTCAAATAATCCACCAGCAACAGATAAGATTGACCTCGCAGCTCAAAAATATCCGCTCCAACTTTCATCCATGGCAATTCTGGAACCTCATGAGTGATCAGTGGCTCTTTTTGTTGCTGTGGCTGAAGTCGTTGGCATGGCGCACATTTCTCCACCATCATCTCTATGTCTTTCGTCATTCCAGGCCAATAGAGCGATTTTCTCGCCTTGGCCTTTGTTCTCTGCATACCTTGATGAGCTATATGGAGCTTCTCTAAGATGTCCCTTCTGAAACTGTGAGGTATGATTATTTTGTCTCCAGTCATTATAACACCATTTTGGATGCTTATTTTGTGTCGCATAGGCCAGTAGCTGTGCAGGTTGCTATTTACCTTACATCTTCTCTGCGGCCAGCCAGACTCAACCTTTTCACGAAGATCTTGCAACACTTGATCTGCAATAGTGGCCTCTTTTAGTTGTTGAAGTGTTTGTGGACTCAACGCGTCTGTGGCCTCCAAACCATGCACAACTTTCTCTTCATAGAGGTCACCACTGTCTTCAGTCTCACCTTCCACTGTTGCACGAGACAGCGTGTCAGCAATATACATTTGCTTGCCTGGTGTATATGCAATGTTCAGTTCATACTTTTGTAGTTGTAGAAGCATTCGCTGTAACCGTGCAGGGGCTTTGCATAGCTGTTTCTGCATGATGTTCTCCAGAGGTTTATGATCTGATTGTACAGTCACAGTCCTGCCATATATGTACTGATGAAACTTCCTTGCTGCGAAAAGTATGGCAAGTAACTCCTTTTCTATTTGCGCATACCTTTGCTCGGTGTCTGTAAGTGCTCGTGATGCATAACACACCGGGTGGCCTTCTTGTAGAAGACAGGCTCCCAATCCATCCTTCGACGAATCTGCCTGTATTGTCAGTGGCCTCTTGTGATCATAGAACCTCAACACGGGAGCTTTAGTGAGAGCAGACTTCAAATTTTCCAAAGCCTCACTGTGATGGGGATTCCACTGCCACACAGCATCTTTTCTAAGCAGTTGTCTTAGGGGTGCTGTCAGTGAAGCTTCATTTGGGATGTATTGCGCTAGGTACTTAGTCATACCCAGTAGGCGTTGCAGGGCTTGTTTATCCTCTGGTGGTGGCATATTTGTTATTGCCTTTACCTTCGTTTCATCTGGACGTAGTCCCTCAGGAGTAATGATGTGGCCCATGTATTTCACAGTATTGACCTTGAACTGAGTTTTTTCTCCATTAAATCTCACCTTGGCAGCTTGTGCTCTTTCCATGACTTTGTTAAGGATGTCATCATGTTCTTTCTCTGTTGATGCCGCTATGATCATGTCATCGGCAATGATGTGCACTCCTTGTATGTCACCGAATGTCTCACAGTTTTTCTGCTGAAACACCTCACTTGCTGATTTGATGCCAAATGGTAGTCTCTGAAAACGATATCTTCCCCAAGGAGAATTAAAAGTGCATAGCTTTGAGGATGCCTCATCCAACTTAATTTGCCAGTAACCATCCTTCTCATCTAGTATGGTGAAGATTGATTTTCCAGCCAAGTTACTGCACACCTCATCAGGAGTAGGAATGGAATAGTGCTGGCGTTTTATTGCCTTGTTAAGATCACGAGGGTCCAAACACACTCTCAGTGACCCGTTTTTCTTTTCTGTAATGACTAGGCTGTTTACCCATTCTGTGGGCTCAGTTACAGGGGATATAACATTTCTGCACACAAGATCTTGAAGAGTTTCCTTCAGCTTGTCTCGAACAGCTAATGGAATCTTTCTGCAACCATGTATCACAGGGGTGACCGTTGAGTCGACATATATGTGATGAACTCCTGGAAACTCACCCAGCCCTGAGAAGACAACTGGATACTTTTTTATCAGCTCTTCTTTGGTTGATGCAGATAGTCTTGCAACTGTTTCAATCCTTTTTATTAGCTGTAGCTGTTCACATGCTTCTCTGCCCATGATTGGAACATCTGATTGGTCGGACACGTAGAACTGTAATGTGGCTCTTGATTTTTCAGTTTTGCATTCCAACAACACGACACCTTTTGGGGAGGAGCGCATTCCACCGAATGCTACTAACACTGTAGATGTAGGTTTCAACATAACTGAACCAGGAATCCTCTGTATAATGGATACAGGTAGCACATTGGCCTCTGCCCCAGTGTCAAGCTTGAATTTTACTTCTACACCTTGGATGGTGACTGTTGCATACCACGCACTGTCTTTCATGTGTTTCGTCTCTTTCACTTGTGTGCGTGTTAATGTACCAATGTACATGGATTCTGTCTCATTCTCTATGCTGTGCATAGTCTTTGTTCTACTGTCTTTGCGTGTGGCTGCATAGCATACCTTGGCGAAGTGGTTGCTTTTAGCACATTTATGGCACACCGCTCCAAAAGCTGGGCACTGACGTGGCTCATGGCTCCTCCCACATCGTCGACAGTTATGTGTAATTTGTTTCCTATTGCTCTTGCTTCTTAAACCTGATTTTCTATTTTCTGTTATTTTCTCTACAGCATTAATTTGAGAATCTTTGACTATTGAAGTATTTCTCATTGTCTCTATCTGTGTTTTTGCTAACTCAGTGGCTCTGCACACTTCCACCGCTCTGTTTAATGTTAGGTCATTTTCGCGAAGTAATCTTTCTTTAAGAGACGTGCTTGTTATGCTAAACACTAACTTGTCTCTAAGCATGTCATTTTCACTTGCCCCAAACTCGCAGTCTTTGCTTTTTTGTCTCAACTCCGTGATAAATCTGTCCACTGTGATTCCGTCCGTCATGGGATGAGACCAGAACAAATGCCTCTCAAACACCACGTTTTTCTGTGGGCTGCAGTAGTTTCTGAATGCTGTGAGCACGTCTTCCATCGACTCGTTCTCTTCATCAGCTAGATTGACGGTGAGCGTGTTATACACTTCCAACGCGTCTTCGCCGATGGTGTGCAGCAGAATGGCTATTTTAACTGTCTCTTCTTTAGAGATCGCACCCGTCGCAGTCATATATAGGCGAAACCGTTGTTCCCATCTACGCCAGTTTTCTGCAAGGTTTCCCGTTAGCACTAACGACGAGGGAGGCTTAAACTGATCCATGTTTTTTTTTTTTTTTTTTTTAGTTTGATTCAGCAAGAAGTAATTGCTGTACTCACTTCTGACACCATGTGGTATTCTTTGTATCCGATCTTATTGTTGAACTTTGTGCATATTCAATAAACAGAGACAGCACGCAGTGAACAGCTTCTTACTCTTTTACTTCCTAGTTTTCACCCGGATTCAACACATACATCGAACACATCCCAGGCTCAATCAATCGAAGCCTGATCCACACACCAGCCCATACAATCAATACATAACTTCAAACCTAATCCACCACAATTATAGCTGCAGTCGGTTTCTTTCCTTGGTTGATCTTGGTTACAGCAGTATTATATACTTTCAGTTTCATAATGACATAAAATCTGAATCATTAAATATTTATCATTATTTTGATAAAGCAAGTGCAAACCATTTTGCGCAGTGCTCTGCTGTCATTCTGTGCCATGATCACAAAAAATCTGAGCGTAATTAAGAGCATTGCATAGTGATCAATTCTGATCGACAACCGAGAGAGAATAACGACGGTAAGATCCACGCGTCTGGGTCCAACATAATGCATTTTTTACGCCTCATTATTTTTATTTATTTATTTGTTCTACGTTGCAGTGAAGCATAACTACGAGGAGCCGATGATTATATAACAGCTATAACAGACTTAAATTGGTCTTAAGAATGGAGCTTTATAAAAAATAATGGCGATATCTCGTGTTTTCAGTGATGCAGCAAACTGTGGAGCATCTTCAGATTCTGCTGATCGGTAAAAGCAGGTCAGGAGTGAGCTCTTCTGGAAACACTATACTGGGTGAAAATGTGTTTGAGTCCAGACAGAAGGGGGTCGCACACCGGACGAGAAGCGCAGCGCCGCGTCTAGGACAGCTCGAAGTATAGCACACCAGACGCGCACATTCTATACGCGCGAGTTCAATTTCGAATCAAGTTCTTAGCTACAAGATGGGTGAGTTTAATTAACTTAATTTATTATTATTTTAAATATATTATTTTAATTGATAATAGCTGAGTTTTGAACGTTAATCAATGAAAATAATCTGTG
>JAUCMT010000024.1:1797643-1811101 GCA_032357475.1 Enteromius thamalakanensis | reverse complement strand
CGGACATACTACTCGCCTCGCATGCTGTTTTTCGCCTACTATATAGTAGGGTAGTAGGCGATTTCGGACGCAGCACGAATGTCCAACACCTGGGTCGGAATCAGCCAAGGTACGTGGGATAAAAGGGTCCGGGTAGAAACGCTAATACTCGGGCGAGAGTTCCCGCTGCTGCTGTCCGGAGAGAGCCACAGAGTGACAGTGCCAATATATTGATAAGCACTGGCAATTTAATTTTGCTGTCCTACTAACACAGAGTATGCCCAGCATACACACATCTGAAAACCTCACACCTAAACCAAATGACACAGTGGAGAATTGTGGACTTGCTGGGATTTACATGTGTTCATGACAATGCACGCAACACTGTGGCTGCAAACTATCCAGGAGAAGAACTGGGACTAAAATGTGTCAGTTTCTCCTGAACACACAGCTGAAAAGAGACATATTAGATGATCACCACTGAGTGACACTGTTCAAGGCAAAAGGTTTGGCAATGCTTATTATTATTTTTGTTTTATTAGTATCATTAATAAATAATATAATAATATAATATAATAATAATATCATAAATAAGAGATCCTGAATCGACCACCACCACAAACAGTTCCCGACATTCCATTTCTAGCCTGCACTGTTTCGCTCTATTTCCACTATTCGCCGCCAAGTTGTTTTTGGGCGGCCTCTTTTCCTCCGTCCTTCAGGTGTCCAACCGAGGGCTACAGCACAGTCGCTTGTTGCGTCTTTCCTCAGGACATGTCCTATCCAGTTTCATCTCCGCCTCCTTACCTCCTCGCTGATGTTGAAACATATATAAATCGCCAGCATCAGGGGTCCGCTAGTAATGTGCATGGCATTAAAACTTTCATCATGATGTTTCACTGTAGACTTCGTCCGATGCCAATTTGGTAGATGTTGCCCAACCCTACTAAATGTCTACTAAAATTTTTTACTAATGTCAGAGAATAAACCTGAGGCAATGATCAATGAGTAACAATAATATTCACAATAACATATTGGTCTACTGAATAATTAAGTAAATATAATTCTTCCCTTGGTACAGAAACCTCAACACTTGATTGGCTACTGTCAGGTGTAACAGATGATGACATTTTTGTCCCGTGTCAGCTTCCGTAGCTTCTTTATGCGTTTCGAAAGGGCGGGGTGAGCGGGGGACTTAGCCGTTTGTTGAAATTCGAATCCTAAATGCTAGATGCCGCTAAAAAAATTACACACTGCACCTTTAACTTTAAAACGGAAATACAATTGTGCTTGTAAAAATGACTTAAAGGGTCATTTTTGTTGTTGTTGGAGGACAGACTCCCTGGAATATTACCTTCTTGCAAACTTCTGTTTATTCCCTGCCTCCAAACACCTGTCTGCAAGTTATTCTAAGCCTGTTTCTTAGCTGGTTCTATATCACATAAAACACATGACTGATTAAACACAAACATATATGTTTGCTCTTATGTGAAAAGACAGAATATCATGCAGAATATCCATTTCCATAGACTACTTAGCTACTTAGCTGCTATTTATTCCCATGAGAGGTCACTGCTCCTGTGTCAGTCATTTCTGAGTCACAGTGTGGAGCCAAGGTAATGAAACAATTCATGTACAGTAATTATCTGCTTTCAAGAGAGAGTGGAAACCACAGCTGGAGGCCAGATCTAATTTTCAGTGTGACATTTCAAGGTCTTGAGAAAATGTTGACAAATGAATAATAAAAAATGATGCTGTCATCAGCTGTCATGTTGTGTCTATATATGGTAAATCAAAATAATAGTGAATCTACTACTGCTATTTCTGTTTCTTTTTAGTGAATATGAAAAAGGTGTATATGAAAAATCTTTTTAGTGTATACAGTATGACAAATCTGTGAAAAAGGTGCTCAGGGCACCACAGACCAAAAACAAACCATACTTCTAAACTACAAGTGGAGAGCTGTAGTTCCAACCATACAACCTTGTCATGTAATTTGTGAATGGTTTTTTGAACAGTACTCTCAACAAACACCAAATCGTTGAACTATGTTTATAACATCATGTTAACATAGTCAGTCAGTGAAATGTACTCCTGTTACTAATGCTACAAAAGTTAGCAAAATGTTACCTGATCTTCCATCCCTCTGGAAATCCACATGATACCACTCTCCATCGTTCACTTTTTTGTTCATTGCCAGTGTCTTGGTTGTGCCTGATCCCATATCCAGAAGCAGATACAAAAGACCATCCAGCATCTCTATAGCAAAGAAGTCTACCTTCCGTGTGAAAGGGCTCTTGGCCTCTTTTGTCTGTTGCTTAGGTTTCCCATGGCTAAAGAGGAGAAGTCCATTGGGCTCAGTGGTGCGGAAGTCAAAGGAAATAGAACCAGTTTTCTTAGTGTTCCATTTAGGAAGTTTGATGAAGGATTCTGGTGTCTCAAAAGTGATGGGATCTAATGTGGCAACATTCTCACACTTAAAGCCAACAACTCCATGGATCTTCATTTTTGGATCACCTTTCAGGGCCAGTCTGGACAGCTCCAGTCGAACCTCATTGTTTTTATACGAAACCTATAAATATAAAACAATGTCAACTGAACAGAAATGCAAACAGCGTTTGCAGAACCATTACATCAATGGGAAGAAATACTAATTGATTTAACCATATAATGATTCATTACAGGCTATTTGGACCTGGTTTGTTCTGAGAATGCAGTTTAGGCTATTTTTCTCTCGAAGCGAATGGATCTATTAACACTGGACAAACAAATGCTGTATTGTGCTTTTTGGAGCTCTTTAACTCTTCCTCTGTACATCTTGTAACAGGTTCTTTACCTCCCTTAGACAGCCCATAAAGTTGTTGCTAACAGGTGATCCTGGCAGGTCGGCTGTACTAGGACTTCCACCAACATAGAAAAAGTCATCAGATCCAAGCATGGTGTAGTCCTCTTGAGTATATCCTGTTGTAGTCAGTATTCCATCCACAGATATTGTTACCTACAGAGCAAACCGCAGGGACAAGGATATACAGATGCCATTTTGCTATTGTCTGGATTTCTGTTTCTTTTGTGCTGTGTAACAGGGAAACCTGTTAGTGCTCACATGTGAAGCCCTATAGAATCACAACAATGATTGATATTTCAGTTGGTTGATAGTGCTGAAGTGGTATGAATCTGAAGGAGCTAATTTATAGGCTTACAATTGCCTTAGACTTTCTTATTTTCTCCTTTTGAATGACAAGATGATGCCCAATGAGTTCTCCCTTAAAGCATGCACTTCATTGTATGTAATGATATGCATGATACGCTTCTCTTGTTCAGGATCTGTACTGACCACTGACCAGCTCTCTTGAGAAAAAAGCTTTGGGGATGATTTGTGGTATTACAGACAGAGACAAAGCCTTTCTTTTGCATGTGGCTATGCCTCATTCGGGGCTCTTTGGTGACACTATTTAGCTGGTGGTAAAGAAGATCAGTTCAATAAAGAGCAGATAGCTATTTTTCAAAGCTAGCTTCCTCACAATAATACCACCAACTGCCTTGGCACATTCTGATGCACGACCTATACAGTAACAGCATAGCCTAGCCAATGCCCTACTGCATAACTTTATGCATCTTGCAGAAATATATGGCACATTTATGCAGCTCCTTATGACTTGGTGTGAATCTTTATGGCTTCAGACCTTGTGAACACTCTCATGTTCCTCACCTTCTGTCATTACACAGTGTCTTTGGGTACCAGGGTTACTGTACAGTAAGTAAAAAAAATCCTTTTGTTTTCTTTAGACTAAAACCCATTTTTATGTCTTTTTTTCTTTTTGATATTTTGCATAAATTTGGAGTGATAGCTTTGAAGACCTCATTTACTTAAATGTAGTCACCGCTGATGCATTAAACCAAAGAATGTGTTAGTAATGCCACATAGCAACTTCAAATTAATTGACAGACACAAAAATGGTGTTAGTAACTAGGAAAGACTTAGTAAGTTTGCTTGTAAGTAAATTAGGAAAACATGCAACATGGTTAAAAAACTATTTAAAGTAGTGCCACAATTTGGTGAAGAAATTAAACACTTATGCCACTTTCTTGTTTGTACATTCACTTAAAAAGAAAAGTCAGATTTTATGTGAATTTTAAATGTATGTAGTGTCATATTAAGTTATGATACCTCAAACAAAAAGTGGCACAAGAAGGGCCTGGAAATAAGTTAATGTCAGATTTAAAAACAAACATAGATAATGGATTAATTGTATCAGCACAGCAGATCATGCAGAGTGGAGGAGTAGCTAGGACATGTTTTGGGATGATGCTCCTAAAGTGTTTCAAAGTAAACTGGACAAAAAGGGGGAGGGGGGAGGCTGCTGAAAACTAAATGAAGCAGATTAAACAGAAAATAATATTAATAATAATAATAATACATCTAAAAAAAAAACAGTTTACTGATGTCTACAAATAAAGGAAAGATTAAAAAAAATTATAAAAAAAATAAAAAATAAAAACAAAGCATATCCAAAACAAGAACCAATTAGAATAATATCTGCTGAACAATGTAGTTTGTTTACCATAGCATGTCCAATGCCTGAGTGCTTTGTGGAAAAGGAGGAGAAAGGAAATGAAAAAGAGTGAATAGAATAACAACTGTTATTCTATAAACAGTCAAAATAAAATAAAGATATGATGATTATCAAGTATAGTACATAGCTTAAAGAACAAACATTAGTTAGTTAGTAAAGAAATTACAGAAACGGTTAGTTAGTAGCATGGCACATTCCATAAGCAATGTTAGTTATACAATGCATATTAGTAACTGTGTAAAAAAATATTGATATTCTTAAACTGTATGTGATGGATTACTGTTAGTATCTTAATATAAGTTCCCTCTTTATATTTTTTATGACTACTATGTAGTTCAAGGAAAAAAAAAAAATATATATATATATATAATATGTGGTCATGTTGTATTGAACAACACTTCTGCAGCTCTTGAGGCAGTGCATGGGTAAGGTTAGGCACAGGTGACCCAATGATTAATTTAAGTGTAAATACATATACTGTAGATAGG
Source organism: Enteromius thamalakanensis (assembly GCA_032357475.1). Lineage (NCBI taxonomy): Eukaryota > Metazoa > Chordata > Actinopteri > Cypriniformes > Cyprinidae > Enteromius > Enteromius thamalakanensis. The sequence goes on along the minus strand of JAUCMT010000024.1, from coordinate 1,806,060 downwards.
GCCACGTAATATAAAGTGGCCTTAACTCTAGATAAATAGTTGCTTGCTAATCGTAAACAAGGCCTCTCCTGGATTATTGCTTTATTAAAATGAAGTGTCATTCATTTTCATTGTGTATATTTTCCTGTGTTTGTTTACTCACCATGAGCCAGATTTACTAACATCTTGTGGTAGCACAAACCATCTTTTGGCATTAAAGAACTACTCTCAGGCATTACTTAAGACATGCAGTTAAAAATTTGAACTGAAGTGGAGCAGAAGGTTATTTTTGCAGCTGACCTTACTGCATATGCATTTCACTTCAAGTTACAACATTTATGGCAGTAAAATATTTAAAAGAATAATACAAGATTTACTAAAGGTTGAAGTATGGCAGTAAAATCTTTAAAAGAATAATACAAGATTTACTAAAGGTTGAAGTAGTTAGTTTACTGTTATTTGCATCATGTCACGCCCCATCTTTGCTATTTAGTTGATACTTATAAACAATAAAGAAAATGGGCACCATGGTCCTGTTCTAAAACCTAGTGCTCTGTCTGTACTGTCTAAATAGCGAGGTAATTGAAACCCAATTGTGCCTCACAATTTATTGATTTAGACAGCATTACATCTAGTGGATGTAAAAAGTCTACATACCATTTGTAAAATGGCTTTTCATTTATCAGAGTAAACTCAAATGAGATCTTTTTAAACATTTAATGTTCTATTGAAATCAAATAAATTCCAGTTACAAACAAATTCAAACTTTTAAGGGGAAAAAAAGAAAATTCACACATCTCAAATAATACTGTATTTAATAACTTTTGCCAAAATATGCTGGTACTTGGGACTTTTTGTGATTCATTTAGAATAGGGAATCAAATTTCCTTTATTGACACTAAATTAGTGGCAGTTTAGCCTTAATTATTACCTTATATTAGTTTATAAACTTGAATATTACTCAATAGGTGCCATAACTAATATGGATTTAAGTTTCACTTTAAAATGGGGGGTCAAATTCCATTTATTAGCACTATATGTATGGTGCCTTAATTATTAGCTTACCCTAATCAATAAACTTGAATATCTCAAAAAGTGTTATAATGTAGATTTAGAACAGGGGGTCAAATAGTCTTTATTACAATACTTTAGCTATATCTAATTGCAAAACAGCTGTATTTAAACACAATAACACTGACCAAAAAAAAAAAAAGTGTATCAAAAAGTGTGTGTGTCACCATGCCAGCTGGAAGTGTCATTATGCCCTGCTAGAGGGCACTCCAGCCCGGACAATGTTCTTTGTTTGTCTATCCCTCCGTTCTGTGTTAAGGACTTTTATTATAAACAGTTGTCTCCACCCACCTGTCGCTATGGCCACCCATTAGTTTCTCCGCCCCCTTGTCTCGTTTGGACTTGTATTCATAGACTGATTTGTGTTTTGAGGTTCCGTGTTTGGAGATTCCTCTGTGTAAGCCTTTCTGTGCTTCCTGTGTTTGTTTCGGATTATCGACTCTCGCTCTCACCTTGTCCCTTTGGATATCGACTCTGCCTGTTCCAATTCTATGTTTGAGTGCTCCTTATAAGGTAGTTTGCAAATTAATCTGCACGCCTCCTTGTCTGTCATGGGTCAGAGACGGGAAGACGTGCGGAATCAAATGCAAGCTTTATTTACAGTTCTTGGTCAAATACAGGCGGAGTCAAATAACGGCAATCAGCATCAGAGGAGGCAAAGGCGAGAGAGTAATCCAGGGAGAGCATGGGTCGTCAACGGTAAGTCCAAAATACACAAAAAACACGAAAAGTCACGGGAAGATGCTTACAAAGGTGGCACAAAACACACACGATAATGAGCGGGTAACACTGGGAAGTAGGGGGGTATAAATAATATAAATTAACGACATGAAAGGGGAGGAGAACATATTATAACACATAAGGTGGGTGGAGACAAGGAGCACATGTGACAGGACATATAAGGAGTGGAAAAATACAACATATAACAATGGTGGTGGAAGTGCAATACAAAAGTTCAACTGGCACTTCCAGCAGATCGTTACATTGTCTCCTCGTTACAGTGTGTGTGTGTGTTAATAAGTTGTACATTCAGATAATTATTCATTTCTAGCTTATTTTTGTTTTTAGAATTAGATCTGTCTTTAAAATGACTAATGAATAGTAAATAATGGCTAATAAGCCCTTAAAATATGTACAGATAATCCATGTGTTCATGCTTAACTGATGCATAATTGTTAATCATAAATGAATGTGCTTAACCAATGCATAATTGTGGCCCTTAAAATGTTAGGTTAATCATTAATAAGTAGTGTGTTTTTGATCAACTAATGCTTAATTGTGAACAAATTAACCATTAATTAATGCTTAACTAATGCATAATTTTGGCCCCCTATTCTGAAGTGTTAGCGAGTTAGTGTTTTTACCGCAGCCATCAAGGGCATCTTTGTTAAAAGTTACTGTTATGACAATCTCACTTCTCCAGTAAAGCGCACAACAAACCCAACCTAATTTACAGTAAGGTCAAGGTTGCCATATTCCTCAGATAAAACACATAACAAATTCTGCGGTTGTTATAGAGGATGCAAGTGCATGTTCCAATTTGGAGTGCAAACATGATGCCTAAAACTGCTGTTTAAGCAACTCATTAGGTTTTGGACAGTCTCCAGGGAACAGTGCCTGAGATTGTTGTGGAAGGCCTAAAAGCAAGGTCTTGTTAAATGCACAGGAAAAAAATATTTTCTTTTATTTCTTGTCCTTTTTTAAAAAACTTTGGCTTGTTGCTATATTATGTATGAGTTAACCATGAATAAGCAATCTGTTAATAAAAAATACATTTGATTTTACAAGGGTAGCCAACTCTGCTCCTTGAGAAGTGTGGTGTGACATACTAAAAATGTAAAATATTTAAATAAATAAATAACACATTTGAGAAAACATGAGAACAAAATGTATCTTCATTCTTAGAGTTACATACAGCATGGAAGAGGATAATCTTCAGAGTTTTGTTTGTTTGTTTTTAAATTTTTCTGTCACACCATAGGACCCATTGGTACGTCATCTACCCATTTCCAGTATCAAGGTTGAAACTGAAGATGACAGGAAGGAAGCAAGAGCTGAGCTAATCCTCTCCCAGGAGGCGGACACTCACATAGACACCATTGCCAAAAAGACCCATCAGATGCTGTACTTCCTTCGCCAGCTGAGGAAATTCAACCTGCCGCAAGAGCTCCTGAAACAGTTCTACTCAGCCATCATTGAGACTGTCCTGTGTACTTCTATTACTGTTTGGTTTGTCTCAGCTGGAAAATCAAACATCAGAAGACTACAGAGGATAGTTCTGCTGAAAGAATTATTTGTGAACCCCTTCCCAACCCTTCAAGAACTGTACACATCCAGAGGGAGGAAAAGGGTTCAGAAAATCACTTGGGATCCCTCACATCTGAGCTATGACTTTTTTGAACTTTTGCCATCCGGTTGGCGCTAAAGAGCATCCAATACCAGGACAGTCAGACACAAGAACAGTTTCTTTGCCCCAGGCAATCTACCTCATGAACAGTTAATAGTTGTCCCACTGTGCAATAAAAATATGGGCAATAATGATGTTTATTGTATCACTCCGCATTATTGTACATCCTTCATCCTATTATTATTTCTAATAATTATTTTCATACTATTTCTATTTTATCCAATAGTACACCTGTACATACAATTTATTTATTTTAATTTATTATTGTTTTGTGTGTGTATGAGTGTGTTATTGGCAATAAAGCTCTTTCTGATTTTAAACATTCCGTTGCTGTCACGATGGCCAGCTGGAGTGCCCGTGAGCTTAATTAGAGGGCAACCCATCCCAAAGTGTCTCCTCATGACTCATTCTTTGTGTTTTGTGTCTCTGTTTCATCCCTGGACTTGATTATCAATGAACTCATGTCTCCACCCACTTGTCTGTTAACATAGTGTTTCATTCATGTCTCAGCCTCTCTCATCTGTTGTCATGGTTGTTCACTAAATGTGTAGATATAGGGATATGTAAAGTAAAAAGAGTTGGTGGAACCGGAACACCAGCCACAATTTATATGTAAAGCCTAACGTACTGGCTGCTGCTGTGTAACATTAGAGTAATTAATAGAAATTATCTGCCTAAAATTAATTGAAACACTTTCTTTCACAAAAAGTGCTGTTAGGCCCGTTACACATTTGTACTTTCTTTACAAAAAAGTGTTGTTACCAATGCCCTGTTACATATTTGTACTTATACCATTCAGTGGGTTGTTACATATGTGTAGTTCACAAACATAAGAGCTGTAGATACTGTGAACATACACTGTGGTTACATACCACATACACATCTAATTACTATGTGTCACGAATAGAGGAAGTGAAGCTGTCACGAAATGAGCAAGGGAGGCAGTCGGATCCATACGCAAAGTGTTTAATGATCAACCGGGAAGTCAAACAGGTGGAGTATCAACAGTAGCAGACGGGAACAATACAGGCAATCCGAAATCACAGTCCAGTAAACAGGCAGAGGGTCAAACGAGGTACTAACACAATCCAGGGGGAGAAGACAAGAATCGAAATCGAAGGAAAACAAGGTTGGTAACGGGAATCAGGTAAATACAAACAATACACGGAAAAACGCTTACAGAGGCAGGACGAACCAAACACAATGATGAGCGGGGAACAATGGAAAGTGGGAAGGTATATATACATAGGTTAATCACATAAGGGTGAGGAGAACATATCTGTTGTTAGGGAAACCCATGAGGTGGGTGGAGACAAGGAACACATGTGACAGGACGTACAAGGAGTGGAAAAAACCCAACATATAACAGAGAGGCTGGAAGTGCTAGCTAAAGTCCTACCTGCACTTCCAGCAGATCATCACATAGCCTCCCCCAGCGGCTTCCAGACGCCCCAAAGCAGTGAAGCCGGCAGGAGGGGCTGATGGTGACGGAGTTCAGGTTGCCTAGCCCGGCCAGCGCCTGTTCTCCAGAGCCAAACAACAGTCTTAGTGTCTTAGGTCGGGACCTCCTGAGCGAGGCCGGAGGCGGAGAAGCCCACCGGGGCGGAGCAGGCAGAGGAGAGGCCCACCGGGGCGGAGCAGGCGGCGGAGAAGCCCAGCGGGGCGGAGCTGGCGGCAGAGACGTCCCTCTGGGCAGAGAAGACGCCGGAGAAGCCCAACGTGGTGGAGCAGGTGGTGATGACGTCCTTCTGGGCAGAACAGGCGATAGAGACCTCCTCTGGAGCGGGACCTGAGATGATGACACCCTCCGAGGCAGACCAGGTCGCAGGGAAGCCCATTGAGGCAGGTCAGACGACTGGAGCAGCCCTCTCGTTGGGACAGGCGGCAGGATGGTCCTTCTGGGTGGACCAGGTAACAGGTATGCCCACTGGAACGGGGTTGATGGTAGCTGAGCCCGCTTGACGCAGCTTAACTGTAGGAACTCCCTCTGGAGGCCGCCCGGTCGGAACTGCACCTCTGAAAGCCCTACTGACCGTTTGTGCCCTCTGAACGTCCTCCCTGACACGATTAACTGAGACCCAGCCCTAGGAGATGGTTCAGGGAGGAGACGGAGCCAACGTGAGTTGACCTGAGCGGTCGATGCCCTTCGTGACCGAACCTGGGGAGACGGTAGTTTTCGCGACCAGACATAGGGAGCGTGCACCCTTCGTGACTGGACTAGTGTAGCCTGCGCCCTACGGTGCCAACGTGGAGATGGGCACACCCACCGTGGCCCAATAGATGGGGTTCTTGTCCTCACCAACCGACTGCCCCGACGTGGTGCCCTGTGAGAACCGTACCGGGCTGACCGGGCCCCTGGTGCATGCCCGAGCTGTGGTGGGCAAACCTCTTTGGGTGGTGCAGCCACCAGTGGGAGCTGGAGGAAATGACTCCCTTTCCTTGCCGGTAAACAAACTCCTCGACATACTCCGCGATGCTCCGATCGCGTTGAAAGATTACGCTCAGCCGTCTCTATGGCGATCGTTCGAACGCGTCGATCTCCGGGGCACACTTGCTGGATCTTGGGAGGCTCATCATTTCTGTCACAAAATGAGCAAGGGAGGCAGGCGGATCCATACTTCTGGATCGAACCATCAGCGAAGACATTCTCCTGGGTGGCGCTGATGGTTGATTGATTGATGCCTTCCAGAGCTGACCAGACAGTGAGGGCGCCATCCAAGGCAGAGGGGGCAGCGAAGAAGCCCACTGGGGCAGAGCAGGCGGCGGTGGTGGCAACTTGGGATGACCTGAAGACGGGAACGCCTTCCAGGGCGGGGCGGATGGTGGAGAGACCCACCTGGGCTCACCAGTCAGCTTGGATGACCAGCTTGGCATATCTGGCCACTCGAAGTCCAAATCGCAGAGCTACATCCCTGAACATGGCTCCTCGTGCCGTGAAATGGGAGTGAGAGCCATAACATGCGGACTATGTACTGCGAGGACCTCCTGCTGTTTGACTGGCTGCGTGACCAGAACAGACTGGCTTAAACACAGCCCCTCATACTGTGTGATGGGAATTAGATGAAATTCTTTGATTAAGAATCTGGGAAACTCACTCGAAACTCTTCAGCTTCAGACGCACACATTTTGGTGCGCACTCCGAAGGAAAGTGCGCGCTTTCCCTATCTTACGAACAAAGGGACAGAGATAAAGTGTGCAACATTTGAAAAGGCATCCTAAATGTGTTAGGTCTATCAGAGGTCAATGTGTATGTCACGTATTTTATTCATGTATTCGGATCTTATCGTTTAACATGTATCTGTGTATTCGTAAGATGAATGAATGGAGAAATGAATGAATGAAATACAGATAGGACGCTATACGAGTGTGTTTGATATGCTAGGATATCTGTTGAGGTGTTGAATAGTTTTCTAAACAGGAGAGGTCAATATCTGTAATCAGGAAGAAGTTATTAAACTTTATTAAGGTTAGATTTCAAACCATAATAAGATACCCAAGACGTTTGAGGGGCTGGTTGAACTGGCATTGCGCGTGGACACGCACCTACAACAACGTACTCAATGTTATTCTCATTCCTCCACAGGGAGTGATCACGCCTCTGGATTCACAAAGCATTCTGTTCTACCTCTCGCAGAGAGCGAACCCATGCAGGTCGGGAGAGCTCTGCTTTCCCGTGAGCCGAGAGAGAGGAGAAGGAGGAGGGGTTTGTGTTTTTACTGCGGAGATGCAGGTCACCTTTTAGCGATTTGTCCTGTAAAAGAGCGAGCCCGGCCGCAGAACTGAGGCTGCTGTCAGGTAGAGTGAACTTCTACAAACCCTCATCTAGTACTCTCCTCTCGGTAAGGTTGCAGTGGGCCAGTCAAGAACTGGACTGTCGTGCCTTTGTGGATTCCGGGGTGGAAGGAAGTTTCCTAGACTTTTTGTTTTTGGTGAAGCACAACATCCCCCTCAGTCCTCTTAAGCATCCTTTGACCGTAAGAGCACTCAGTGGACAATCACTACCTGGTGTCACTCACGTCACACCCACTCTGACTCTTATCACTTCTGGCAATCACACGGAACAAATTTCGTTCTATCTCGCCGAATCTCCTTTGGCTCCCGTAGTTTTGGGCCATCCTTGGCTCGTTAAGCATGGACCGACAGTGAATTGGGGTCAGAGTATTGTAACGGCTTGGAGTGAGAAATGTTATGCTTCATGTCTTGTATCTGCGTGTGCTCCTGTCTCTTGTGTCTCTGTGCAGAATGAGGTGATGAACCTGCCACACATGCCCGCGGAGTACCACGACCTGAAGGATGTGTTCAGTAAGTCCAAGGCTGCTTCTCGTCCTCCTCACCGTCCTTATGACTGTGCTATAGATTTAGTTTCAGGGGCTTCTCCGCCTAAAGGCAGGTTATATTCACTTTCTACTTCTGAAAGGGAGGCCATGGATAAATACATTTCTGATTCTATAGCAGCTGGGATCATTTGACCTTCCTCTTCTCCAGCTGGGGCGGGAGCGTCCATCTTTACCAAATTAGATATCAGAAATGCTTATCATTTGGTCCGCATAAGGGAGGGAGATGAGTGGAAGACTGCTTTTAATACCCCTAGAGGGCACTTTGAATGTCTTGTTATGCTCTTCAGGTTATCAAACTGTCCTGCAGTCTTTCAAGCACTCGTTAATGATGTGTTGAGAGATATGATCGATCAATTCATATATGTCTACCTGGATGACATAATATTTTCTTCTTCTCTCCAGGAATATGTTCAACACATCAGGTGAGTGCTCCAAAGGCTGTTTTGGGCTTTTTGTCAAGGAGGAGAAGTGTTCATTTCATGCACAGTCCATTTCGTTTCTGGGGTACATAGTGTCGCCAAGGTTAAGGCTGTGGTAGTCTCGCGTAGCCAGACCTTCAGACTGACGGCTGAAGGTCTGGAACTTATAGCGGCTTTCTTTGGCTGAGGCCCGCCCATAAAGCC
>JAUCMT010000024.1:1765550-1782372 GCA_032357475.1 Enteromius thamalakanensis | reverse complement strand
AACGTGATAATTATATTGTACGAACGTGATAAAGCTCAGATTTTTTTTTACCTGGGTGGCAGCTCTACGCTTCCGTACGATGTCATTTCCTTCATGTCATAAAATACAAATTGCAGGAATGTATGATTACTCTACATTCAAGTAAACAGAACAGGGAATTAGTAGTGGCATCATTTTTTACCACATTATTTAATTTTTGTAACAAGCTCTAATTGTTTGTTTACATTGAATGATTGGAAACAATATGTATTTCAATAACTCCAATATCTATATTAAACACAGTTTAGATGAAATAGCAGGTTTGCGTATTTAAATTGAAATAATTTCTGATCGTAGAAAGTGTTCATGTTTTCTATCATCATTTTCAGTGAGAGGCTGCTGAGGTGAGGTCACTGCAGCAAAGTAGTCATGTCATGCATTTGCTCATACCAGAGAGAGCCGTGAGGAAGACCAGACCGCCCGTAACCTTGGCAAACCTCCTTAACTGCAGCAAATTCCTGCCGTCAGGCATCTAGAGGGGAGCAGAGACAGCAGAATGATCCGTGACGCATCCGAGCCTCCTGAAACCACAGCAGACCGAGCTTACCTTGTTAGCAGGCAGCATGAGAGTCAGTCCCGTCCAGAGACTGGAGCAGTACAGCAGCAGAGCGGAGCCCAGGTGAGCTGCCAGCCTGTACTGACTGACACGGGGAACGTCGTACGATTCGGTTTTCTCCTCCAGACCGCTCTTCACCATGTACCATCCCAGAAGACCCTGAGCATGTGCATCCATTAACAGATCTTTATTACACAACACAGCGTGAGCTCACATCTTTTCCAATTTAATGGACAATAGTTCAGCTTTATTATTTAAGACTGAACAGCATATTTACCATATTAGAATAATTTCTGAAATCATTCCAGATCTTTGATCACTAGTATAAATATAGTATAAGTGTTTTTACTGAAGTCAGGCTTAGCATGATGTGTTGATATTTGGATGCATTTAACAATATAACAACAACAATTTGCATGTGACACTTTACAAACTCATAACAGCCAGTCAAGAGTGTCATCGTAGACTGGTTATGATCTAAGAATTCTTCTACTCCTCCTACGTAAGCAACATATTGCCAACTGATTAAAACATTTACATTTATTTATTAAGTGCATCTAAAACAGCTTACAAACGAGGATGTGTCCAGTAAAGCATTTAACCGACAGATGCAAGCACTGACTAATTGACTGTGTGTGGAAATGAGATTTCATTGCATATTGACGTATTACCTGGAAGACGACAAAGCCACACAAACCCAAGACACGAGGCTTCATGGAGCGGCTGAAGTATCCTCGCTTCCAGAAATACGCTGTAGGAAGTATGTATGCTAATCCAACCAGCCGACCCCACATACGGTGACCCCACTCCATGTAGAAGATGAACTTAAACTCTGTCAGAGTCATGTCACGATTCATTCTGAGAGAAACGGGACACGTTTTGTAAATGCGGTTCCCATGTAACCCCTCAAACAGGTATCGGTGCACAGAATCAGCTCACACGGGAAGAGCAGAAATGTACTCACATTTTGAACTCTGGGAACTGTTTGTACTTGGAGAACTCATCTTCCCACTCCGCTTCAGTCCGCGGCGGCTTCATCTCCTTCACTATATGCCAGTCAACCATAGACAGACCGGACTCCGTCAATCTGAGACACACAGCCATCAGTCAGTGAGTGATAAGTCTGTCTGGACAGCAGTGAGGCCGGTATCACAATTCCTGACCTTTAACCCTCTTCAACATGATGTGCTGCATCAGAGGGATTTTGCTTACAAATACTCACTATTGCTCTAAAATACAACCAACATAACATTGAGGTTGCTTTTATTTCCATTTGCTCCAATAGCAAAAGAAAAAGCAATGAGATGTTATATTAAGGCTTCCTGTGCACTTGCTGTGAAGTACAAGGGTCATGTTTACAGGTTTCTGCAGCTGATTTACTAACAACACATTAATTAAAGAACACACAACGCAATATAATCGAGCACACTGCACAAACAAGCCCAGCCAATGCTCATCAGGTGCAGATGGTCTCAGGACACAGGAGCAAAATGCTTTTTTTGCCTCAGAAAAGTGTCTCAAATACAAGACAAAGTCATTTGAATATAAACATTATTTGTTTGCATTGCATGCTTCCTTTTAGTACTCATCTCTTAAACGTTTGCCTCTTAAAGGGAAACTCCTACAGTTCATTAACGGTCATATCTGGCCCCTAGTGTGATCAATACACAAAGTCAGATTGAAAATAAGCTTTTTGGGTTATGGGAGCAAGTCCTGAAGGACACATCAGCTCCAGGAAACAGTAAGTCATCTCTATTACAATCAATCTTATAACTAGTGACAGAGTGTTAAAGATATACTAAATATAAAAAAACCTACACGCAATCCGTTAGATTTTGTGTAGTCATGTTTGACTTTGTGTGGTGTGCTTTGTGTTGTGACGTCAACACAATAAGGAAGATTATCTCCAACAGTTAAAATGATTGGATGTTAGCGCTGTCTTCTATGATACAAACATATCTGTCAAAATCTCAGTAGTAGTAGTCTGGGGTTTCATGACTCATTAATAAGGCATTTTGACCTGGTGACCCCTCCCAGGACCACGGCGCCCAGCACCAGCCCGCTGCAGCCCAGCAGCCAGCGGCCCAGCACTCGATCGCTCGCAGCGTTGGGGAGGGACGCCGTCCTGACTGACGCATGTCCTCCTGTGGTCACTGAGGTCTGTCCTCTCTTCAGCAGCCACTGTCGCAAAGGAGTTCGCTGTAAACACATTCACATGAAGACGGATTTCAGTGAACAACCCTTTTAGACTTGCACTTTATTCCTTTCCTGTAAACAAGCTTCTCTATTATATTTCTTTATAATACAAAATAATAACAAAATTCAAAAAGGCCTCTAACACTAGTTTCTCTATTCTTTGTCTATTCTAATGTTTTCTTCTTATTTATTATATGATTTAACGTGTACAGTTTCAGAGAAAGCATATCATTGCATAAAACATCCTCCATAATCATCATCTATTAGCACACCTGTCACAGCAATATTTGATATACTGATATTGTCCGTGTGTATGACGTAGGACACATAGTTATTGTTTTTTTTAAGGAGTAAGGTCTTACCTGCAAAATAGTGTTTCAGTTATTTTGTTAAACAACAAATATTTGTTACAGATCTTCATTGATGGTCATTAAGCTGCTAAGGAGCTTCCGAACAAGATATGATCTACGTGAATTGTAATTATTATATTGTATGGAAAAACAACTAAATATCTCATGCATCTTTTGTCAATTTTTGTGTATGCTTAAATGTTCTCGTTTTATAATAATAACAATAATTATCTGTATAAAGAGAAGGAATAGCATAATGACACCCGTTTTAAATCATTTGTGGTTAAAATTGAGCCTAGTGCATCAACTGGGATGAATTTTATATACGTGTAACCCCCCTGGGTCCCCACCATCACGACTCAAAGCCAGGAGGCTAAAGGTCATGACCTCTAGCATCAGTCACTAGAGCATCTCTGTTTGAGATCAGGGGAGAAAGGCCTCCGTTACAAATATATGTACATAATTCATTGACTTATTTCTTACTGTATTCATATAATGGTGGTAAAATGTCACCTTTAATAAGTCTTGGAGTCACCCAGTTAAGGTTACAGCCTTGATGAAAGTGAAAATGTTTGGGATTTGAACAGGTGTTTGTTTGTATGTGTGAATGAGGCAGTGTTTCTCCAGTGTTCATTTGCAGCTCATTTAAACGCTGGAGAGTTAACTTATTTGACTCGGGACGAGCAGGTTTCATATTCATTCATTGCTGCTGTAATCATATTCCTGTGCCTTACCTGTATCTGCTGTAAACTTCTCCCCGCGGTTTGACAGCGACACGACAAGGCGACTCTTAAAACTGGCAACATTATGATCTCAATGTGGCAGATAATCCTGTCTTCTCAAGAAATTATTATGAAATTACTAGTCACGTAACCAACATAGTCACACATAACTCACGACCCATGCTCTTCTTCGGCTGCTGCTGCTTCTTCTTCTGTTTTTGTTGGCCGCTTCCTTCTGAGTTTCAGCGCCACCTACTGCACATGTTTCTTCTTCTTCTTCTTCTGTAGATTTTATGGCAGTTTACAAGAGAAGTGTATTACCGCCACCTACTGGACTGAGGTGCAATTCTTCATTGGGTAGATTCTTTAAAAAAAAAAACTCTACATCCTGTTCGCTTACTGTGTTTTTTTAATAAATTATACTATGGAACTAGTGATGTTTCCTGACCTGGGCTCTCCCAATAAAGTCTGCAAAGAGAAATCTTTCTTTGCTGTACTGACCACCCTTCTCAGTTTTTCTCTTTGTCTAGAGAACCTTTTACATTAGCACGTGCTCTACCTCTTCTCTGACTCCACAACCCTCGCGGTTACCAGTTGGATGTTTGTTTATGGTGAATAAATTACAGTTTAACCCAGAGTGACCTATTCTCATCGTTTAAAAGCAGACCTCCTTCTGTCTGTTTGTGTAATTGCGTATGAGATTTTAGCCATTTGGCTTTTCATAAAAATGTTAACTAATGTAAATAAATCACCCAAAAATACAGTTTTATATTAATTTAGTCATTTGGTATTTTTAGATTTTCTGAGTGATTTGAAAGTTGTTTAATGTCAGAAACATGAATTTTTACTCTAAAATTGAATTAGATATTGCATCAACTACATTTTTGCTTTTCTTAATGTAATGGTCAGCTGAGGATTTACCTGGTGTGTCTGTTGAACTAACATAATGTTCAGTGCATCAAAACATCTTAATGGTTCCCACCGCAGTGTGCAGAAGATGAAGATGTCCAAGCAGTAGGATTTCTTTTGACCACATGCCCAGAGTCGCTGCTATTACAGACATTACAGGTGTGTCCCAATTCACATCTTTTTGAATATAAATAATATGATATGATAGTGTGTTCACACATCAAAAATCACATGAAGAAAAAGTGAAATTCAGAGACCCAGAAAATCCCAAAATTGAAGAAATATCCCTCTATCCACTATGGTTGAGTCATAGTGCATGTTGCATCATTTGAGTTACAGCTCAGTGGCAGTGAGTCACAGAAGAAACCAGCTCTCTTGTCTCTGTACTCTGTTAGAAAAACACCAGAGTGAATACTACAATCTGAACAGCTGTTGAGAACATCTAAATATAAACAGCTTATTTTGAAAGGGAAAATATACTGTAGGTTACAGACTACTGCTTAGAAGGCAGCATGGACACAGACACGCTGTTGTTGGATGTTTTCTTTTATAAATTGTCTTTTGGCTTTCATTTGTCTTCTTTCTCAGTTTGAGTTAATGTATGTGAAAGAGGCAATTGATGGAAGATGAATATGGAATAACCTTAGCCATCTCTGAGGATTCCATAATTCTCTAAATTGCTGTTAGTCACATATGCACCAAGTCCTATGTTCTTTATAGAATCAAATTAAATTTTTATATATATATATATATATATATAGGCAAATACAAAATGCAAAATTGAATAAACTTTATTGCTACAACATATAATTCCATGTAAACACACTAACAAAAAACTGTATTATAGAGACATAATAATATAATTGCTTAACATTTCTTTTTTTGGTCAGGACAAAAAGTCCTCATGCAAAAGTTTAAAAGAAACAGAAAAACTTCAAGCATCATAGGTCAGTAGACATATTTTTAGGTGTACTCGTTTCTCCTCTGATTCCAGCATCCTTAGCCATGCCATAGAAATGTCCCTGTTTGTTGCTAAGCAATACACTCGGCGAATCAAACTCCACAATTTTACCAGAGTCCAGGACCATTACCCTGCAACAAAAGAGAGGAGGAAAGGTCATTACAACGTCCAGCTGTATATCTTTATTTGTTGTGACTGAGATTAGAAGAAAATGTGTGCTCAGTTTAGTTTTTATGAGCATAGTACTTATACTTTTAAAAATGCACATGTCTTGGTCCTTTAGATTGAAGGTATCTTAATAGCTGTGACATTTACAGCTCCCTAAAACAGATTTATGGTAGATCAACACTGGTCATCCGGATATAACGATGTGTTTCCTGAGTCAGGAGTGTGCAGAGGGTCTTCAGACTTCCAGGAAAGTGTGCTGGGTCTAATCTCAGTAGGAAACTGATGCTCCAGGAGTAAGATGGGACACCTCTGGTGTAAGAGTTCAGAGGAAGTACACAGAACAGAACTGACACTCTATTGATTTCTGCCCAGCAGGAAGACTTGGTGGAGTCCACGCAATAATCCTCAGTGTTCTGTTGCTTCTACGGTGCTCCTTTGTTTTACTGACTCTATTGATCTTTTTGTAAAGTCCACATGCTTGTGTTTTAATGTTTTACTGTATTTAATCAGTTTTAGCATAATAATTAACTTTCAAAATGTACTTGATATTTTGAAAAAGAGGTGTCTTCCAATTTTTACTGGAAATAGTTCCATGATAGCAGTAGGTAAATAGTTTTTAATTTCATTGAGAGAATCACCTTTACAGTTGTCCAAATCAAGTTTTTAGTAATGCATATTACTAATCAAAAATTAGGTTTTGTAATATTTATGGAAATAAATTTTTGTGTCTTTACTTAATATCCTAATGATTATTGATCATTTGGACCATCGCAGTGTGTTGTTGGCTATTGCTGTAAGTGCTTCAGGCTCACACACACACATTCTCATATCTATTTATGTGTGCACTGTATATATGAAAGGGACTGGTCTCGAGGGCTGCTCACCGTGAACTGTCTAAAATGGTGTTGAGTCTGTGTGCGATGGTAAGGACGGTGCAGTGTGAAAACTCTCTGCGGATGGTGTTCTGGATGAGGTTGTCGGTCTCTAGATCCACGGCTGCGGTGGCTTCATCCAGGATCAGTATACGAGATTTCCTGAGCAAGGCCCGGGCGAGACAGAGCAGCTGCCTCTGACCAACACTGTCAGAAATAAAAACACAGACATCAGACACTAAGCAAACATTTGAAATGAAAACTATATATCCATATAGGAGTGTAGCTGCCTGACTCTCATTATTGACTGCTAAAGTCTAAACAAACTATTAATATTACAGCTAGTCAGTGAAAGTAAGATGCACTAATCTGTATTAAGTAGATTCACAGCACATTCGTTCAGTGCATATGAACATCTTCATGTTTCTGCAGCTCACAGACCTCAGATTCTCTCCACCCTCGGACACCTCGTGTTGAAGTCCTGTTGGCAGACCCTTCACATAATCTTTAAGATGAGCCAGCTCCAGAACATTCCAGATCTCCTCATCGCTAGACTTCTCGAAAGGGTCCAGGTTCATCCGCAGAGTTCCAGAGAAAAGCACTGGGTCCTGTTAAAATTGCATTTGTTTGTTCATTTTCAGCTTTGCTTGACACTCTCAGATATACATTCAATTAAAGGGGTCCTATTATGCCCTTTCATGAAGCTTTCATGCTTGATTGTTTAAAACAAGTTAAAATATAAATAAAAACATTATTTTCACAAATTTTACATAACAGTCTATTTATACTTAATGCAAATAGCCCACCTTCCTGGCAGAAACTATTTAGACTAACTCCGCCCACCACCATGTGGTAGGGTTAGACACCATTACGAAAGACACCGGTTATACAGCAGCTCTAGTAGCTGAGGTAATAAAGCGTCTGACAGTTTCTTTTTAATGCAGTCTATCAGAGTTCAAATCTGTCTTTTGACAAACTATAGTAGTACCTAGCTGTCCACTTAGTGTAAACAGCCACTCACTGCACATTATTGCAGCACCTCTCTTTCCAGTCTATTTCAAACATCCCTGTTTAGTTCCTGTTTCAGCGAAGCCCCTCCTTCCAAAATATGAAGTGTGCTCTGATTGGTTAGCTGACTCGGTGCATTGTCATTGGCCAACAATTTGTTCTAGAAACACCACAATCCTTACTGCCACATGGGGAAAATATGCTACTATAACAGCTCTTCTTCCAGGCCTTGCCCTTTGTTTTGCATATTACGTGGGTCCAAATTATTTAAATTTGTGACCTTATAAGCGAAAATAAGCACACTGTAGTCTGAATGTACCATTTGTTAGTTCTTGAAAATAACTAAGAAGAGAATACCTCTGGAGTGGACTTTGAGCCTTGTAACATTGGAGATCTTATTTATGCAACATTTACAAACTAAATAAAGTAAAAAAAGCCAAAAATCCATAACCCTTCCAAAAATGGTTGCATTTTAGTTGCAAACAAAATAAATAATTGCCATATTTTTGTATCTATTTAGCAAACCTTTGCTGAATGTGAATGCATCTGGTGTTCTCCACGCACCTGTGGGATGATGGTAAGTCTGCTCCTAAGATCATGAAGGCCCAGGGTGGAGATGTCAATACCATCGATGAGGATTCCACCTTCACTAGCTTCAATGATGCGAAACAAGCAGTTGGTCAAACTGGATTTGCCAGCACCAGTTCGACCAACAATGCCAATCTAAAATCAGGTGAACAATACAAATACAACTGTTTAATAGCAATATTCCCCAAAATATACATATATTAAGAGTCTGGTATGTTTCCTTACTTTCTCAGCGCGTGCAATGTCACATGTGATTCCATGGAGAACAAACTCCAGTTCAGGCCGGTATCGAACTTTATAGTTATCAAAACGAATATTCCCAGCAGTGGGCCAGTCATCTGGAGGACGATTGCTGGTGATCCATGGAGCCTGGACACACAAATATTCTCTTTTACATCACAGAATTTAGAAAATAAACAAATGCTTTTCAATTACATTAAAAAAATTAAATCACTGGATTTTACATGGATCTGTTTAAATGTGGTAAAGCTGGTGAAGTATATTTGTGCAAACATTCCTTGACAGCAGAGTCCAATCCTACACCTGGTGCACCAGCGTTTGTAGCCTCGGCACACCTGTGTGGATCTTTCTAGCACTTCTGCTGTCAGGTGTGTTTAACTGGTGTTGGAGCAGTATAGCGGCACTCCAGGAGCAAGACTGGACATTACGTCACTTAAAACTTCCAGTCTGTTGGTAGCTGGACCTAAACTTTGTAGTATGTCTTTAGGAGCAGAACTGTATTCCCATATCTAACAGGTATCCTATTTAATCCTATCCTATTAATAATTAGTGTTAGGAAAAAACTCACATAAAGGTTTTGAAACATGAGGTCAACGGTATGGACAGCCCTTTAAGGATGTGTTTTTATCAAGCCTGCTGCAGTTTTAGGCTTGTTTATAGTGTAAGAGTTGAAAAAATTGGAGCTGGGAAGGCTAGACTGAGAGGTTCTCACACAGATGACATACAATAACTCTAATCTGCCTTGTCCTGCGTGGAAAGAAAAAAACGGTGGATCTCTCGCAACCAAAAGCATGCAATATAACAATAAAGCTGAGCTGAAACACATCAGGGCAGTAAACAGACTCATGTTTACGAACCCCCTCCCTTCCCAGAGTTATCATCTCTTGCACTCACAGCTGTTCCTCAAAAAGTCTTCCAAGGAGGAGAACCACATACTGTGTCATATTTTATGAAGATATTGCTTTTTCACTATTATGTCTGATGTCATTCCAAAGGTCTAAAGATGAGTGTTACAATGGTCCCAATTTTTATAGCAGTCACTTATTTTATGAAGAAATTAGAAACTCTTTAAAGAATTAGGCTTAATACCAAAAGGGGTGGATGGATGGATATCCCTGACCAGCTGGCAGGCCAAAGGCTCGGGTGTTTTACGACTGATCAGGAGATTTGTTTGAAGGTGTGTGTGTGTGTTGGTCTGATATTTAAGGAAAGGGTTAAGACAGCTCACTGGGTTTTTGTCTGTAATCAGAAGCCTATTTCGTTTTTGTTTTCAAATTCAATTAGTTTCAATTCGTTTTTGGAGGCAGATTTGCTAGTTTTTTTTATTTTTTAATTTTTTATTTTGAAATTGCTTAGTTTTAGTTTAGTTTTAGTTTTAGTTTTAGTTTTAGTTACCTCTTGGTTTTCGTTTTATTTATTTATTTATTTTTCTTTTGTAAATTACAAAAGAATATTTGTCAGGTGCATGAATCAAGATCACCAGAATAAGTATTTTATAACAATATATATATATTTTTTTTTAGTTTCTGTTGTCAGAAAAACAATGAATATATAGTGACTGAAATGCACCCCATTAGGCCTTCTAAACTAGCTCTATTTTACAAGATTGTAAAATTGCTATTGTTTGATGAAGGTAAATACACATACGTTATAAACAATGGCTATGCTGTGATGTTGGCTATATTTGCATGTAAAAGCGAGTTAGAAGCAACATTTTAACCAAAATCTCTGCTCCTCTCATCTGCCCGCTGAACAGATCAGACGCAGACAGAGGTGTGTGCGCTGTGATAACGAGCTCGAGCGGCACTACCAGAGACTCGCTGAGGTTAGGAAGACGCTAGATTTGTCGCTTTTTTGGAGATTTTAATCAAAGAACCGGCTTTACTAACGAGATGCGCATAATATATCGTTCGATACATATCGCCCAGCTCTAGGACTCATAATCTTTCATAATCATAATGCTTTCTTCCAACTTTCGCCGCAGCCATCACGCATCTCAAGTCAGGTATGCATTCTTTTAAATTGAAACTGAATTGAATTTCACATTGTTTGATTATGTCAATTGGCTTAATTTTACCTGATGAATGAATTAAATGTTATTTGATTCAATTTTAATTGTTGAAATCTTTGCTTCTAGTAGGGTGTTAGGGTGTTTAAAATTAACCCATTGGGCAAGTAATTTTGAATAAAGGCGTTCGTGTTACAGAATAGCGTTACAGCCGACGTTAATTCTAGATGGCTTACGGTCCAACAAGGAACGAGGTAACAGGAGGTAAATCAAGTTAAAAAAGAATCAAGTATCTAAATTAAGACAAATCAATTCAGAATCAGCACTCAAACCTAAGAGTAAAATCTAAATTTAATAATAACTTAAAATTGGAGTCAGATTAAAATGAGGTAAACATAAACTTAAAAGTAAAATTATAAATTAAACTTAAAACCAAAATTAGAAATTTTCCAGGAGTATCTTCTCTGCAGTGAGAAGCGAGGCACGACAAGCTTAGCCCAAGTAGGCGGGACCTTACAATAGTAAATAATTTAGTTTTTAGTAGATTAATCCAAAAATCACACCTCATTTTTGATCTCTGTGTACTCCCTCACTCTTTCCACAGCAACAATGTTGGTCTCCAATTCTGACGTCATTCTCACGAGCCAGTTCAAAGTTTGAGTCACCTAATGAGAACATCATGGTTAGAGGCACACCGTTACTGAACACACTTGAGGTAATTTGACTATCACAAGAACCTCAGAATCAAAAACCTACATTTAAAGCATATGATATGGACAGTCCAACCAATCCACTATTCAAAGAGTCACGAGAGATCACAGCAAACAAAGCTGCGAAAAACACCACCAGGTTCCCCAAAGACTCCAAACGCATGGCCAGCCACCTGAAAGCCAACAAGCAACGTTAAGTGCTTTTGATGCAAAAAATATCCAAAACATCTCTTGACAAAGAAACTTGATGCAGAATATCAGTGCTGACCTATTAGAAACGATCCAGGGATAGACACTTTTGAGATTCTGATCAATGGTGTCCTCGTTTTGCTTCAGGAAGCGCGGCTGGTGCCCATATGCCCTTATCACAGAGAGGCCTGATACCGTTTCTCCAAAGTGTGAGTATATGGGAGATCGAGAAACAGAGTCCAGTCGTCTGAGTTGCCTGGATGTTGCAACATAGAACCTCTAAAATATGGGAAGAAGATTTACACAAAATGGCTGGACAGCAGGAGGATAGATTTGAATCATTTTGCTTTTCTATACTATGTGCAAGAGAAACCTACAGAGAGTACATTACTGTGTTACCTGGACGAAGTAGTAGACAACAGCCATTGGTACAACAACTGCGGTGAAGATTGGAGTAGCCAGACAGATAACAAACAAGGTGCCTAGAACTCCAAGAAGACAGAGAAACCAGGATCTGAAGGACATTGGGATCATCTCATCTACTGTAAATATATCCTAAATACAGGAGAGAAAAAAAACCTTTTAGTTTAAAATCAGGCAAAGTTAAACAATCATCCCCCCAAAAAATCAAACATTATATAATTGTGGTCTTTACAATTACAATTAGTAGATCTTTGTTTTGGCTTTAGAGCAACTGTCTTGTTCAAAATCAAGTGTTAAGTTAGGCCCATCTATACCTTGGCAAAACGATTGACTATTCGTCCTGAAGGTGTGGTATCGAAGAACACCATGGGTACTTTGAGAATATTTGACAACAGATTTGTGTGGAGAGTCCTGGATGCAGATATGGATCCATCAGCTATGAGTATAGTGCCAAAAAACACCAGAAAACCTGCCGGGGAAACATACACCATTGCTTAGTCAGAAGAACATCCGTGTGTTGTGTCTGACGATTTTGCCTAAGAATCAAAGGCTAAAGGGTTTATTTTGTGTTTAGTTTGCTCTAGGCAAATTGTCACTCACAACAAATTATTCATCTTGCCTAGGATCACAAGAAATGAATATACAACTTAGAATCTGAATGCAGAGGTTGTCCTCTATTTCATTCTTTTTGTGAAAGTATTTCTCAAACCTCTCTCTGGTCATACCTTGTGCCAATCCCAGGGCTCCGAAGACACCGATTCTCATGTCTCTGATATGATTTGGGTAGGTTGTGTTGAAATATTTGACAGAATCCTCGGTCCAGTCACTGAGCCACAGGTTTTGACCAATGACGGCCACATTCTGGATGAAGTAGAACACAAAACTCCAAGAGACGAAACACCAGCCCATAGATCTCAGATACTGGAGATACACTGAGAATTTCACCTGGTTTACAGATCAAAAAATCATTAGCGAGGGGAAAATGAGAAAACACTGAATATCAAATATATCATATCATTATCTACCTTTCCCGTCTCCATCGCCTCTTTCTCTATCAGTCGCTGTCCCTTCTTATCGTCAGACTCTTTTTTGGATCGAACAGAGCTGTTTTTCCTCACTCTTACACTAAAGACCAGAAAATGTTTGAGATTACTAAAATGCACTCATGCAAGGAAGTCACTCGAAGAGATTTCCATTTAGTATGTGCACTTGTTGGGGCAATAATCAGATATATCTCTTCTTCTGTGGTGTGTTTCGGTACTACCTTCCATTTCGTTTGCTGTGCCGCTGGCTGTGGCGGAGGCTGTTTTCTCTCTTCAGTGTGTTTGAGACGACGTCCTGAAGAGAGTCATCAGCCTGTGGCTCCAAACCCTCCGGCAGCGTTTCAATCTGCTCGTACTCTGACTCCTGAGCTGATGCTGGTTAAACAGTGAGAACAACAAAGAAAGTTACTTCATGTGTGTCGACTGCACCTTTTGATATTAGCAGATATGCAAACATACATCAAAACTGTACATTTCATAAAATGTTTTAGAAAACATGGGTCATGATGCATTGAAAAGATTTTGCCAAAGTATGCGTTTATGACTAATATTGACCATAATCTAACACCTATGATAGGGGGGTTTTGTGACCATTTTGTTAATACTTACTGTGAATACTGTTGAATTTAAGAGATGTCTTTATTCAAAAATAAACTATTATTCCTGCAATGGTATTACCTTTATTTGCACTATTTAGTAGCCTCATGTTTTATTATCTGGGTATGATTTGGAAAGACACACACCTCTCTAACCACATATCATTGCAAAAGTCAAGCCATGAGGTCAAAGGAATAAAAACACAACATCATAAACCCCAGTAAAGTGTGTTTTTTCTTCTACACTGCAAAAAATGCTTTTCTAGCCGAGATTTTTTGTCGTGTTTGCAGCCAAAATACATGAAATTATAATATCTGAAATCTGAAGTCAAGATGGATTTTTTAGACAAGAAAACATTGTCTTGTTTTCAGAAAAGACAAGTCAAAATTAAGTGAGTTTTTACTTGAAACATAATCTTGTTTTATGTTTGCAATAAGATTACTTTTTCCTACCCCTTTGGCGGATTTTTATTTTTTTGCTTGTTCTAAGCAAAAAGTCACTTAAATTTGACTTGTCTTTTCTGAAAACACTACAATAATTTATTTGTCTAGAAAATCCTACTTGACTTAAGAATTTTTAGACATTTTGCTTGTCAAGAAGACAAAAATCTAGGATTGAAAAGCAATCTTTACAGTGTATGAGGTAAATATTGTGCTTTGGTTGTCAGTTGATGGTTTCGTGCATTTACAAGCAGAAGAGCATGAGGAAAAGCAACTTGCACCAAGAAATAAAACCGACCACGATTAAAAGAAAGAAGCCTACACTTCAGCAGCTGAAGCATGTAGACTTTGCAAGCACCTCAATAAAACATTCAGAATGTGTTTCAGGAGAAAGGGCAAATGTTGGATGGGAGACAAACCTTTTCTGGAATCAGCATTGCTGCTTTCTTCTTTGCCGTACGTTTCCAGGAATTCAGAGAAAGCTCCTTTACTGGCTCGAAGACCATCGTATGATCCTACCTCGGACACCACCCCATTCACCAACACAATGATCTCATCTACATATGGCAAGAAGCTGATCCCGTGTGTTACCAGGATACGAGTCTGCAGAGAAAGAGAAGGGGACAAAACAGAGCATCTAATGTAGCAATGCAGCAATTTATTCGGAAGCTGAAAATATGCTTAATTTAGTGATTGTGCATTGCATTTTCATTAGAGAGTGGAGAAACCAGCCAAAAGAAATTCTGATACCGTAGAAAATAAAACTGTAAATGAGTCTGAAATTGGTAACAGTTTTGAGTGTTTTAGTGTTCGTCTCCTACCTTGTTTTTGAGCAGGCCTTTGGGTCCGATCACCCTCTCAAACAGATGTTTCCCCACATGTGAGTCTACAGCAGACAGCGGGTCATCCAGAAGATACACATCTGCAGAGCTGTAGACCGCCCTGGCCAGACTCACACGCTGTTTCTGTCCTCCGCTCAGATTGATGCCCTGTGGTGTGAAAGATTGAATGAGCAAAACACAAACACTACTCACTTCAGGACTGTTTCTAATCGATCTCCTGCGCTCTATGATCACTGTCTTCACGAGTGCACAGAAACACTCATGCACACACAATCAGCCAACGGGTTAAAATCACTTGTTTTTTTAAACCTTAATGCTTAAGGTTTAACACAATAGATACGTTTTCAAGACCACATAGCACAGCAATGTCACATGACAGTTTAACCACAACGCAGATGATAGTCCGAAATCTCTACCGGTGGAACATCACCCCTACCACGCACTTTACCTTCTCTCCGATCTCAGTTTGATCTCTTCCTGGCAGGAGATCCAGGTCCGGCCCGAGCGCACACGAGTCCACCACAGACAGGTAACGCTCCTCATCCAGATTAGAGCCGAACAAGATGTTGTCCTTCAGAGTGGCGTTCTGAATCCAGGCCTGCTGCGGCACATATGCTACAGACCCCTGAGAGATCACAAGAGACACGTTACTAACCGCTCCAGACAGCACATAAGTGTTCACTGAATCTGAAACTAGGCAAAAACTCTTTTCATAAAGAGATTTGTTTGATTACTTTAATATTGATGCGACCCCTGGGGCTGTGCAGTTCTCCCAGCAGAGCGGATATGAGCGACGTCTTTCCAGACCCTACAGCCCCGACCACTGCCACCAGACGACCCGGTTTAATGTCCAGAGAGATGCTGAACAACACAATCACCGGTTAGTTATAACGCACACTCATGCAAACACACAGCCCCTGACAGCAATCGTACTACAGAACAGGTTTAGTTAACAGTGAAACATGGCAAACCTCACTTTTTCAGAACTGGATCTGTCTCTCTTTCCCAGGAATATGTGCCGTCGGTCATGCTCACAGCAGCACCTAATTCAGCAAATTATGAGAACACTGGTCTCAACTGCTTGTGTACTATGTAGTGGACTTGAAGTATGTTTTTTATTAATGACAAGAAAAATCACTAACAGTAATTAATACGTCAAAAAGTGATTAGCTTCTTTAAATAAGTTGAAATCAGCTTGTCTACACAACTTATAGAAGTCTGTTCTTAAGATTGTGTAACAATGAGTTCTTACTGTGGCTGTCGTCATGCGTTACTGCCATTGTGTCCAGATCATCACCACTCAGAAATTTCTCAAGCCTTTTGTTAGAAACACTGGTCTGAACAAATTAGAGCGAGTGCATAGTTTTTAATATGATTGATTAAAGGGAGCAGTAACAAGCTTCCATATAAATAACAATTTAAACATGAATCAATGTGTTTATTGTAATACCTGAACCATGATGGAGATCAGCTGTGGAAGCATGGCGAGTGGGATGCTTAGGATGTTAAAGAGTGAGATGGAGGTAAAAGCTTTCTCTGCGTCCAGGATGTTATCAGGACTCACAGACACAAACACAGCGAAGGTCGCCAAAGACACCTGAAGACAATGAGACACAATATCAGCTCCATCTGAGGCCACAACTCGCAAACAAGCAACAAGAGCTTTACACTTATTTTGTAGACAGTAATATGAATAGAACATAAAAATGTTATTGAAATGAGGATTCAAGATACATTTTTCCTTTCGGGCATTTTTATTTTCAGTCAGAAGTATTAAATGAAATGAGTTTTAGACTTGAATCTGTTTCTGAATGCTCTTTGGCAACTACTTACTGAAGGGGCTTATTTCATGATAACTACCGGCTGCCTGTATATTATCCCGCTTATTACACGGCTACTTGCCACATAAGGAAAAAAACTGAACATGAATATGAATTTGAAACATTTTATTGGCGTATTTG
>JAUCMT010000024.1:1715181-1733052 GCA_032357475.1 Enteromius thamalakanensis | reverse complement strand
AAGCAAATATTGTTTGTATGCATTGCATACTATGTTTGGAAAAAAAATACAATGTTTTTTTCTTCCAAAAAAGAAACCAATTGTCAATTTTAAGACACCTGTCTTATTCTCTCTTGCATATTTAGTATTGCTCTTTAATTAAGCAAAAATATGTTTTATCCGATTACTCGATTATTCGATGGAATTTTCAGTAGAATGCAGAAGTATGCAAATAAAATTATCGCGGCCGGAAAAATTATCGAGGTCATTTTTTTTATTGTGCGATTAATTGATTTATCGACCCTCGCGACAGGCCTAAGTAACAGAGCTCTCTCCCAACACAAGCTCCTTAAGAGAACTAATAGTGAAATTGACACTGACATTTTGAAACAAAAGGATCATAAATTATTAGCCTACATCAGTTGCATACAGTAAGTAACAAGTGTTCTCTATGTAGAAAACTCTTATGGGAACATCTCCCACACTGCATTATTTCAAGCTTGGGCGGGAGCAATGGTTAAGGGCTAAATTAATCTCAAACATTTTTTAAATTAGTCATATGGACACTATATATCCATTTACACATGACTGCATGAGTGTAACACAGCAGATCATTATTTTGGAGGATTTGCACATGTGCATTTCCTCGCTCTCTCGTGCACATGTGGGATTCATTTCTCCTCAACATACCAAATAAATACAAGATAAAGATGTGAAAAGACCTTCCAACAACGTTGCACAATGGCCATAATTACTTCACCACTAAAGATGTTCCAATCCAAGTGACTATCTTCCTGTATTTTTGATATTTTGGTCTGTTTTGATAAAGCTGCTAGTTTTGTGTAGTATTTTGCACAAGATTGACACTGTTTTGTACAAAAGCTATGTGTGCATCACAGACTATTAGCACATCTCAGTTGGAACTGAACACAAAGATACAGGAAAATCAGACTAACATGTTTTTGTTTGCCTTCTCTAGTGCTAACCTGCAGTAAACGTCAAGCGATTAATATACATGTAAAGAATTCTATGATCCTTTTAATAGTAAGACCTCACTAAACAGATCTGCACACCTGAGTCCGGGTGCGGCGCAGTCGCTGTGCCGTCTGGGTAAGCGTGTTTAATGAGCAGGTCCTGTTTAATGGGGCCCCTGGGCATGGTGGAGGACTGGATGTAAGGGCCGACGGCTGCCACACGGGATGGTCCTATCTGCGGCACTGTCTGGACTTCTGAAGGCAGCTGGAATAAGATCACATCAGCAGTGAAACCACACTCTGTGCCTGGTGCTGATCCAACTGTGAACATCAGGCCAAATAACGAGCTTTTCTGAGATCTAAAGAAACAGTAAATCAACTGAATGTTGAACCTCTCAAGCATGCGACTTGTGAACATGTTCTGTACCCATCTGTTTTTCAGGATAGTGCCATCTACAGGCCATAGAGACCCCTCTAAAACCTTGATTCTTCTGACTCACGGACAAGTTGTTCCAGTAGTAAGCATTTACTGAATTAAGTTTATAAATGAATGTGAACATTTTTAAATGATTTTTTTAAAGCGCTCAATGCTGAACTTCATATTTATATTCACAATATCACATGACCAAAAGCCCACACCTTATATAACAACACAACATGATTATAGGCACGACGGTATCAGATTATTATAATTGCAAAAGCTTCTCTCAGCACACCTCATTCCCACGATACTGAACGAGTGTTGTGATAATACATTAGAACAGGTTTAATTTTTTTTGGTGACGTTTTATTTTTAGGACTTATTCTTGAATGGCATGATTGTGAAGAGGAGGCTCACGCTGACGGGGAGGTTCTCTTTCTGCTGCAGGGCTGCCTTCTTCTTCCAGAGGCGATCTCGCAGCTCACTGACTCGCTTGTCCATGCTGACCACCTCCTGGTTCCTCTTGTTGAGGTTCTCTCTCTGCTGCTGCAGTTTAGCGCTCTGCTCCAGGTTCATGTTCTTTCTCATCTGGTGAACACACACACACACACAGGTGAGGTGTTTGATCAGAGGCCTGAGGCTGTGATGGTCACCTCCTCGGCTCTGACCTGTAGCTCCCTGTAGAGTCTGTCCAGCTCCGCCACAGAGCTGTGGTTACTGTGAAGCGCGTCCAGCTGCCCGTTCTTTAGGGTCTCCAGCTGTTTGCTCAGGTCTTCCACTTTAGACACGGCGACCACCAGCTCCTTCTGCTTCTGAAGGAGCAGATTGTTCATCTGTTCCACCTGCTCAACTAAAACACAAACACACACAGAAGAACTTCCTTCAGCCTGCACTGAAAACACTCAATGTCTATCAGAAAGGTTCATAGGATTTTCTTTTCATCTCATTTCAGTATAAAGCTGCATCTCATTCAGCCCATCTGCTGTTTGTGATTTGTTCAGATGCAGCTTCACTTTACCAAGCTAAAGTGAGACCATTACGTTTCTATTTTCAATTTGTTGTTGTCTGAATATTCCTCTTGCCGCACACTTTTTGGAGCAAGATGGACCTCGAGTGTTGAGCAACAGTCAATAGATGAGTTTATTATTAGTTGTTCACAGCTGCTCTGGTTTTCTTAGAAGAGCTCGTCTTTTTTGTGCACATGATTCATGATGATGCACCTAGGAATGCATTGCAGAACATTTAGGAAATTACTGTATGGCTATATTTAATATGTGTGTGAGGAGAAACCTTTACACAACGATCAAGCAACAGAAAGTGCTGAATGCATCAAGGAACAGTTTCTATTTAGATCTCATCAGCAGTAATGCTCACCGAGCTTCCCATTGCTGAGGCGTTTCTGCTCCACCTGTCCCTTCAGAGCTCGCACCATCTTCAGCTGCGCCTCCTGCTTCTCCACCGTGTCCCTCAGATGTTGCAGCTTCTTCTGCTCCGAGGACGTCTGCAGATGCCTGTTCTCCTGCTGCTTCAGGAAACGCAAGCGCTGCTCCTGCTCAGGACAGTGAGAGCACAGACTGCTATTGGCATCACAAAGACACCAACTCTAACACTAACCCTGTTCTGATGTGTTTCCTGTACCTTGGAGGCCAGGAGCTGCTGCTGGGCATCAATCTGACCCTGCTGTCGGGCAGACATGTCCTGCAGCTCTGCTAGAGTCATGTCCGTCCACGGGCTGCTCACCTGTACAACAACAGCGACTGATCAGTGTCTGAAACATCACATTCTCGTACGTTTCCTGTTTGACTAGACTGCATTCCTCTCATGCCTTCATGCGTGTGAGTCAAACAGCAGGATTACGTAACACCAGGAAATGTAAGGCAGACTCACTCCGTTCTCCGGCCGTCTGTCTGAGGGCTTCTTGACGCCGTTCCTCTTCTGATTCCAGGTCCTGGAGTCTGAAATACAAACACAAGCTCAAGTCCAGCGATGCAGCAGAAAACAGAGGAGCACTGTGTAGTGAGTGTATAGCCCCGCCCACCGATTCTACATTGGACCGTTTAGCCCCGCCCACCGATTTACTCATGTAGTGTTTATTAGGAATTTACTCTTAGGCTGATGATACACTGGCCAACTTTGGTGAGAGACAGGGCCCGATACCAATCTAAATTAAGCAGACAAACATTTGTTACCCATTCTGAGTGGAATAGTGCCTAAGAAACATTGTTGGAAAAAAAGTTCCAGTTTGGAGGGTCCTGTGCCACGAAGGCCGCTTTTTAAGAAGGCATGTCCAGTTAAAAATAAGCAAACATATGCATCGCCAACCCTGTGTTTTGATCCGCATGCCCTCACTCGAACACAAGGACATTGTGTATGTGCAGTCAGATGTGAAATTACAGCATGCTCCATGAATAAAGTCCTGCAGATATTGCTTTGTAACCTTCTGAGAGCCTTTAAGACGTGTTTGCCAGAGTTAATTAATCATTTCATCATGTCTCATTCTGTGATTTAGAGGGCTGTGGTTAATGGACAGACTAAAATCAAGCAGGCACACACGCCAGTAAAACAAACGCACAGGTGAAAACCACATCACACTTACAAACTGTCCATTAGGAAAACTCCCAGTGCTCCTTGTGTTCAACCCATTCTTTTTGATCTTCCAGAAAACATTTGCAACATCGTTCTGTCTGACTGGGAATGAATTTGCTGCACAAATCTGAAATATTAATAGATAGCAAAAGAGGCAGGAGTAGAGCAGCTGTGTGTAGCGTTCGGTGAGACTGCTGCACATGTGCTTTTGTTGCTGCTGTAAAGCAGTCCATCCTTTTGGCAGAATTTCACACCCGCTAAACACACACACACACAGATGTTTGGGGAGCGTGGGAAAGAAACAGCAGTCACGTCACCATAAGGGTGTTTGCAAAGCAGTTGTGACGTAAATAAATATGCCCTACTGACTGAACACACGACCCAGCAACCCAACACAAACACCTGTCACAATACCTCCTGTCATTCTCTTTTACATATTTTTAACTACTTGGGAACGCACAACCATGCATTCAATATTTCAGATCAAGCTAAGAAACTCAAAGTGTAGAAGCTGCTGAACATGTTCGACAGAAACACACTTCTTCTCTACGCTGCTGTTTCAGACGCCATTCAGTGCTCAGGCCTGCTCTGACGTCAGCTTCATCCTGTTTATTATCACTGTCAATAAGAGCAATTTCAGCCGTGACTCACAGGACGATTCAGCGGATGCACGCCTGTAATTCTGTCTGTGTAAACACATACTGATAATAAACAGTCTCTTCCTAAATGTAAAGTTTGCAGAGACAACGCTCTTTACAACTAAGAAACTCACCTCGGCACACCAATTTTAATTCCATGTGATTCTGTTGTCAGACCCGTGAGAGCGATCGGAGTCTGGGCAGGCTGCTATAGAATAAAAACACTAACGCAGAAACTACTTATTTTGACAGCTTGCTTTAGTAAAAACAGTTTTTTGACTAACGCACAGATTTTGACTTGCTGAGTTTGTTTCAAGAGCACAATGACCTCTTATTTCAGAAGATCTAGGAGTATTCTGAACCCCTTTAAAGGTGCAGTATATGAGATCCACAGATAGGGGTCGAGATGTAACCTACGTAAACAAAACACGTTTCCTAAACATCTACAAATATATTAGGCTATTTCTTGGCTTACACACAGCACTTTTCAGCAATGACTGAGATATATGTTTTACTATGGAGTAAAAATATTATTCAGTATTGCTGTCCAAAGTGTTTGGAGCCTAGCTGAACCATCTGAAGATCATTATCATTCCTTTATGTAAGATTATGTAAAACAAACTGCAATTAAAATCCATAATAACCAGCCAGTTTAATCAGCAGCTGCAGTTTGATTGGTTGTTGGCAGCATCTGTGTTGCTAAATAATTGAAGGATGAAGAAAAGTTGTTTTGACTGAACAATGAATGTATTTGTGTGTGTGTGTGTCTTGGATGAAGTATCTGTGACAAATACACCAGTCCTTCCAGTAAACACTACGGTAAGAGCGTACCTGTCAGCAGGTTGGGAGCTCTGCCTCGACGCAGGAAGAAGCGAACCTCAGGCCTCTGCTGGCCCCACTGCAGCAGCAGATCCATCATCTTCTCGCTCTCGCCCACCGCCCGCTCTGCATTCACACACACACACACACACATCCAATCACTCAAAGGAAGATTGATTTAGCAGCGTCTGCTGATGGAACTAGAGTGTGGTAAGGATTCAGGATTCCCAGCTCTTCACCACTGATTCAGTGCAGGACAATCTTCCCTACAGCAGTCTGATGTTGCTCTAGCAACGCACGAAACGAGTATAAAGATGTGACTGTAACAGACCTGCCGACCCTGAAATACCTGGACTATCAAATGCTTACTTCAAATGTATCTTGAAAATCATTAATATTTCCTGTTATCTCACACTTAATGTCCGTTTCACTCAGAAAATCCACACATGCATCACAAAAGCAATAAGAAAGATGACGCTCCAGGATATGTGTGTTATACGAGCAGGCATCTACATGCCAATCTAGTAGCATTTGCAACCAATATTTGAGAATGTGCAAGTTAATATTTAACATGGTCTGATACTCAGCTGTTTTCAAAAGAAGCATCAGTTACCGCACCGAGCCGTTGATTACCGACAAGCTACGCAATATCACGTTCAGCTTCACCACTGATTCATCTGCAATACTGGACGTGATATCACGAAGACACTGCGTAGGTATGCTGGTACACATCTAGGTTTAATATGTACCTCATGTTCTCTGAATGCAAGACGCTCAGATCTGATCTGTCACGTTGATCTGGTCTGTAAGCTCTCACCTGAGCCTCTCCACACTTCAGCCAGGTGACAGCTGGCCTCCCCCGGCTCCTTACACAGCTCCAGCACGTCTCCACACACCGTCTCGGGCGTGATGGGCACCTCTGTGAAATGCTGGTCATTGTTACTGAGGTACACAGTCAGGAACATCTGGAGAACACAAGAGTTTAATCACACCGTGCTAAAGACATCCCCACTGTTTCGAACACACGTGATCCTCGGCTGGTTCGGAGAGAGAGAACTATAACTGTAGCAATAGCCAACAATTTATGAAATGATTTCTTTTATGCCAAAAATCATTAGGATATACGGTAAAGATCACGTTCAACAATGATATTTTGTATATTAAAACATGTCAAAACTTTGCATTGGTAACAAACATACATTGCTAAGAAGGTCATTTGGACAACTTTAAACGTGTTTCTTTGCTTTAAAACACCAGCCAAATCATAACAAACCAGACATCAACAGAAAGCTTTTGAATTCAACATGAGTCACAAAACTGCCCTCATGACTTCTTCGGGTGATATATGTGATGCTGCTCATATTATGGTATAAACCTTTTTAATGATCATACTCAACAGAATATTTGATTTCTGACCCTCCTTATTAAAATTAACATTGTAATAATGACATCATCATAATCTTGTGAAGACCACCAATAAATAATGTAAGTTATATAAAAGAATATTTTTTTGTGTGAGAAAAAAAAATAAAAAAAAAACAAACTCATATGTATATGATAGTCTGTATTGAAGCACAATAATGAGCAATAAAGGATTTTAAGAAATAATGTGAAATTGCCATTGAGTCATTATATCACAAAGACGAATAAACTGGAGGTTACTTTGTAAAATCGTCAAGTATGTCGACAAACACGAATCTCCTACAACAGTCCCATGAACAGCGGGAGTCAGAATCACGGGTAATGTCTGAGACACTTCTCTCGGGCGGTAAACGACGATCAGAAGCTTACCGGCATCATCTTCGCGTCGCGCTGAGGTCGGTATTCCACCGAGACGTACTGATTACTGCTTTAATGAAGTTTCTTATTCACTTCTATGCTAAGAAAACCCGTCCTGTCCTTTTTGAGGTGAAAGAGTCCCGAGAGGCGTGACGTCAGAGGCCTTCCCAAACTTTCCTTCCGCGAGAGTTTCTCTTGGCGAACATCGGACGCAACGAATATCGACGATTGTTTTATTTGCCGATTAAGATGACAAAACACGTTCACATAGATGTGATTGTTCAGTATCTCCTAAGTGTTTCTTCTTCTTCGAGATATTTGGCTCTCGTTCCCTGTCGCTGCTTGACGCCTGTTGCTGCTGCGAGCGAGCGTGACGTCACCCCTCTGGAAAACCTTGGGGGCGGAGCGAGATGGCGACAGAAAGACATGTTGTTTTTCGCTAAGAAAGTAATTTTGTTAGCACCCCACGTTTATTAAATAATATTTAATACAAGGATGCATATAGCTGATGGAAGAGCGTGTTTTTTTCGAAAGGTTAGGAAGCGCTCGATACTCAGCTCGCGGAGGACCTCTGCTGGTAAAGATGCGCAAACGCACAGAGTAAGCAAAGTGTAGTCCACAATATAAACACATGCTCAACATGACATGGGATATTTTACTTATTTGTACCTTTTTTGTGCAAACGCAGAATGGAAACTACAATATTTCGGTCACTCAACTTTTAAAACATATGCAGTACAGAGCCAACAGTGACCATAATCACAACACGAGGCCAATAGAGGACAATGCCACAGACAATTGATATACAATACAGAACTCCACCTAATGGAGACGCATTTATATAACATCAAAACCACTACACAATATTGTAAAATAAAACAACAACAGGAGAAAAGACATCATTGTAAGACATGCTGTATATTTTTACTCCCAGAATCAAATGGCTAGAAACGTGTGCTTATAATCTACCGCATCATTCTGAATAAAATTCTGTCATCACTGAGCTCTTCTTGGGATAAACGTGAAGTAAAAGCAAAATGATACTGCCCCCACCAGAGAATCCAACCCTGAGCTTGTCATCTGAAATAATAGTATACTGGAAAACTGTTTTACAAATAAATATGACATGACTTGACTTTGCTGTGCATTCAGCATTCTCTCTTATGTGTGTTAACTTATTACAGCTATAATAAGCAAAATATTTGAACATTTTAAATAAGAATATGAATATCATGCACTCCATCACGTTACCTTTCGCCTAAACACAGTCTTTTCTTAAATAGTTGATATTCATTGGTGTTACACCACAGGTATAAAGCAAAACTATGCATATGCATCTGATGCATGTGGTTTTGTATACTATATTGTATAAATGTGTAGGCTTATTCAAACTTTTAATAGGTGCACAAATCATTTTCAATCTATAGAATATATATATATATATATGCAAACATTTGATAAATAGTGTTTACAATCATTTTAACAGTTGCAAAGTAAAACGACGCCAAACATGAAGACGACACGATTGTGATAAAGAAAAAAACCGCAGAGTTACGTCACTTGTCAAAAATGAGCAGGCGGTGGCGCAGCTGCGTGTTTAAACTAAAGATTCACTCGTTTGGGTCAGATCTGTTCAACAAATCGCTTAAACTTAACAGTACGGTCGCAACAGTGCCAGATAAAGCGGAATATAGCTGCAGAACACTGGAAAGCCTGAAAGCGACTGTCGTTCTGTGATGAAGAAGCTATTTCTAAAATCAACACTTGCAGAATGTAAACGACTGAGGTCAAGGTATTTTACAAGCAAAACAATCTAAGCAATGATCAATGAATATTGTATTATTTCAAAAAAATATCCAAAAATGGATTAATTCATATTTGGCACCATGACTCTCATCAGGTGTATAAATATGATCAAAACAACAAAAAGCTCAAAACACTTATTTTGTTGGAAATGTACCGCAGTGTAAAGCTTGGAGTCTCTCACATAAAGAATTAAAATTAAAAATTCATCACAGGCCATTGTAAACCACAAAAAAGTCAGTGTTCAAATTTTTTTTGTAAGATTGGGATACAATTGATCCAAAAAAAAGAAAAAGTCTGGATTATACTGATGCCAGCAGTAGTAGGAACAGAAATGTAATAAAAATGTAAAACTGGACCAAAAATAGCCTACAACACTTGTAACATATACACATTAGACCAGTAGACATTAAGCCTATTCAGCCTCTCAGTAGCCCACTTGTCATGGTTGGGTTGAATAAACACACAAAGATGATTCAAGAAAATAATTTAATCAGGGAAAATCAAACAGAGGAGAAGCACCACCACAGCGTTTAGAGATGACCTGACAACTAAAAACTAAAACACTAGAACTTAAATACAGGAACAAGTCACTGAGAGATGCCTGATAGTGTACAGCTGAAACTAATAAACAAACAAACCAGAAGCCCTGATCACAGTCTGCGGCAGTCTGTGTGTGTGTGTGTGTGTGTGTGTGTGTTAACTTCAGCTTAACATGATATATGTTAGCAGTGCAGTATCACTGATTGGAAGACAGCATGAAACCTTCAAATACTGACACTTGGCCTTATTCCTGACTGAACCACCCAGCATGTCCTGACTTCAACTTCAACCATACCTGTGAGAATGAAACCATCTTTTCTTGATTTTTTGGTGACTGTTTTACAGCGAGATGTTTATCCAGGGTTAAAAGTAGGGTCTAAAAAGATGTTGACTTAGGGTGTGCAGTGTAAAAAAGAGCAGTCATGAAGAATCAATAATTATTATTGTAAATGAACAAGCAGACACTAATGAAAAATTATAGAGAGAATCAGTAGCCCGTTTCCATTACGGATTTGTGCAAAACTTATAAATGTTGATAAAAAAGAATGACGGCGTTTCCATTAACCAACGTTATGCGGGTAAAACGTAAACCTTTGCCTCTCATAAGTCAAAAGTCATAGCAACGAATTTTGGCGAGATTTGACGGATTTGGGATATAATTATACAAAGGAGGCGTATGCATCTTTCTTTACAGAAGCAGCACGTACAGATATTTTCTTTTTAGTATATTAGCTTTTAGATGTTTGGGTTAATAGTGATGGAAATTGTTTGTTTTTGATTATTTCTTTGTTTTGGACCCTCCCCTCTGTGTTTGTATTTTCTTACTTTATTTATATTGTTTGTAAATTATACACTAATTAATAAGAGCATGTCATTGGCTGCCTCACTGCTAGAGTTAAATCCCATTTCATTCAGTCTTTGCCTTTGTAACATCAAGCAGCCCCGCACACGGAGAGGAGGATGTTTGAGTGGCCAAACAACTCCAACAGCAGCAGATGTTAGTTAGGTATTGAGGTCAAAAAGTCTCCACAACTATAATTAGAGAGCACCTACATAACCACAGCTTGTTTGCCAGATAAAGCCTTTGCTGTCTTCAAAGAACATACTCATAAATCCAAAGTTTACCAGACATTACTGGAACTTTCAGCTGGACTGGACACTCTAGTCAAATGAGACGAGAACAGAGCTTTTTGGAGAAGAAAAATAAACTGCTAGATTTGGTTTTAAAAAGAATACTTGCAATGCAGTTGACTGGAGAAATGGTCACAGTATCACAAGATTAACTCAGAAACCAAGAAGAGCTGGATACAAGTCCAGATTAAAATGTAATAATGCTACTAAGCAAAATACAAAATCAGAAAAACAAGAAAACAGAATACGAAGAAACAGATCTGAGCATACACACATGAGACAAGGGAGACGGGAACACTAAAGCTTTTACTGTATATTCAAGGGCAGGGAAGGTCACAAGGAACACCTGGAGAGACAATAAAGGAGAACAAATCAACAATGATAGTTCAAAGGGACTAAGAACTGGAACAGAAAATAGGAAGCTAAGGGGAAAAAGAACTTTAATATTAAAGTCCAGACAAAAATGAAACAACAAAAAGTAAAAGGAGAGAATACCAGACATTAAAATCATTTCAGATGGTCGTGCTCTAGGGGAAGCGATGGAGAGCCAGGCCCTTGAAGTGGATGGAAGAGCTGGAAGAGCAGGATAACATGGAGAACACCACCAGGGCAGAGGTGAAGCCATGGAGTAGAAGACCAAGGCAGAGATGGACATCACCAGTGGAGCTGATAGAGTCTAAAACTTAAAAGAACTCAATATAACAAAACACCAATCAATCATAAATCTCAGTCACTTTTCTTCTCCACCTCGTTGGTTGGGTTCCACTATCACTGAAGGGTGCAGAATGCTCTGCGTTATGAAACCCATTCATTTCAATGGCTTGCGCCATGCTAGGACCACTGGTGTGCAAGCCGCACTTAAAGGCTTGTATTCTGCTGTTCATACCCAAGCAATTTTCACTGCTTATGAGTGGACGGTGCTTAATGAAAAACAAATACCGGTACACAGTTGGCACTGCGCAACTTTATATGCCACCGACACTCGCTTGTCACACAGAAGAATGGAGCCAGAAGACGCGCTGGTCGAAACCATTCACACGCTTTCATTTTAACTGGCAAAAAAACCTATGGATCTTTCAAGCAGCAAGCTCCAGTGACAAAGAAATGATGGACACACAGCTGTTTATTTTCAGAAACCACTGAGACCAGCAGCTCTACATTCATCTCGCCTTGGTGCATCTTCTTCGTCTACTAACAGCAAGACTGTTTTGTGCTTGAGCATCATCAAGTTGCTTCAGCACCTTGAAGATCTCACCTTCCTTCCTTCAAGGAACAGGGTTATATACATAACATGAGACATTCCTGTTCAGGAACTCGAGCTGCATCAACGAGATGCTATGGGAACGAGATGCCCACGCCTCCAGACTTTTAAATCCCTGCCTAGTGTGTGTTTGTGTACAGTTAGGCCAAGAGAACAGAAGAGCACATCGTGGCTCGAAGATCCAGTCCATAGAATCGGACAACTGTGAATATCGGCCACGGAGACCCCTGCTAGCAGGGCCTTCAAGGCCGCCACACCTCGTGTCGAGTGCGCTCTGACTCCTAGCCTCGGCAGGAGACCAGAGGACTCATATGAAATGTTAATGGCATCCATAATCCAACGGCTTAAAGTCAGCTTGGTCGCTGAAACCCCTTCTTGGGGGGACTGAAGCATACGAGCTGCTGCTCAGACTTTTTCCACAGGGCAGCTCTGTGGACGGATGCGTCCAGTGCTCACACTGGACACATACAATTTAGCTTCTTCTGACCGGGCTCCCTGAAGGGAGGTGGGTTAAAGGCCTGTAGTACTGGCTGAGGTGTGACCGTAGATACCTAAGAACTGTAACCCGCTCGTGGGTACAGGAAGGCTTTGGCCATGCCAGGCGCAAAGTCGAGATGTGAAGGGGCCACAGAGAGGGCTTAAAGGTCACCTACTCTCCTCAGAGAACCCAATACTAGCAATAGTGTGGTCTTTATCGTCAACAGACGATCTGAGATCTCCTCTATTGGCTCAAATGGTGGCCCACAGAGGGCTTCTAACACAACAGGCAGGTCCCAGGGGTTCTTTGTTGAATGTATTTCCACCGAGAGAGGGGTGGTAGGCCAGAACGGTGCAACAAGCAGTAGACTGACCTCGTCCTGGTGCACTCTCGCCAAAACTTCCAGGGAGCAGAGCGATCAGGGAAAAAGCATACAGACACAGCCTCGGCCATGTCTGCACCATGACGTCCAGTCCCACAGGAGCTGGATGAACTGGAGTGTACCAGAGGGGACATTGCGCATTCTCTTGTGTCGCAAAGAGGTCTAACTCTGCCTTGTAATAAACTCTCTAAATCTGTCCCTCACCTCAGTGTGGAGCAAACACTCCCCGGGCCCCGTGAAGGTCCTTAGCAGTCCTTTTCGCAAAGAACATTTCCAACACATATTCCAATGCTAGAATAAGTCGAGAATGTTTGAAGTGTTTTGGTGCTTTAGTGCATTTTGGAAATTTAATTAGATAAATGTCTAGCTTGTTGTTAAAAACAAAATAGAAATGTTATGAGTTTTAGTAAAA
The DNA here is from genome assembly GCA_032357475.1 of Enteromius thamalakanensis. Lineage (NCBI taxonomy): Eukaryota > Metazoa > Chordata > Actinopteri > Cypriniformes > Cyprinidae > Enteromius > Enteromius thamalakanensis. The sequence continues at coordinate 1,719,846 of JAUCMT010000024.1, read as the reverse complement.
TAGTCAACCTAAACTAATGCGTGAAACCAAGAAACTTTGGCAAAATTGTTTAATTTTAGCCACAAGGGGGAGCAGTGGAGGAATTTGTGTGGAGTAATCAGATGCATGGAGAAGTCTTTTCAGCAAATTCTTTTGTCCAGAAAACCCTTTTATTAAGATGGACACATTGTTAGTGTTGCTGACACTGTACACTGTACCGATATGCAACGTGACAGAACGCCCCAGTCTGTCAGAATTCATCTCATTATGTTCTTTACATTGTTTAACATTTTATTTGTATCTGACACATCAATAAAACCCAACTGAAGAAAGATTGCAATGCATTACCTTTAAACATGCCTGATGCTTGAAGATATGATTTTTTATGCTTTTTGTTTTGAGACGTTGCTTCCAACAGAGAATGTCACAGATTTTTGAAGGAATGTTTCAATTGAATCAGTGTTCACATCGCTGGTATAGCGAATGCACTGCAATAAATGCTAACAATGTCTTGCAATCCCGCATAACATCAGCACAATATCATTGCATTCATTTTTTTAAACTTTCCTGCAAGAAAATTGCGTGTGATGATCAACATTTATGCCATCGAAATGACCTGCTCGGTTTTCTAAAGGCAGATTTCAATAGTTAAGAATGTGTTAGGCTGACAAGATCTCCTTCAAACTTGAGCAAAGGTTTGGTTTTCAATGAAGAAGTCAAGCAACAACAAAAAAAAGTCCTCCTCCATGCTCTCCACAAAGGCTCTGTCATTTTGCTCTCTGCATTTCTAACCTTCCCCCATCCCAAAACATGATTATACACTGCTCTTTTGGGGAGGGGAGGGACGATGGGGGGTATGGGCACACTGCCTTTCCCCAGCGGACCCCTCCCCGGGCCACTCTCTTCACAGGGGCCTTTGCCTGAGGACGGCTGCAGCGTGCCATGTGGGGAGGCCGTCGCTGCGCCGTCTGAGCCTGAGAGAGGGGAGTTTAAGGTTCTGGCAGGGGTGGGGGAGAGCAGGGTTTGATAGGGAGGGTTGTGAGAGAGGGTAGGGGGTGGGAGGAGTCCGGGAACTGCTATTTGTAGATCCTTGTGATGGATTACTGCTGTGTGTGTGTGTGTAAGAGAGGATAGAGATTTTTTGTTCCTGTGCTGTTCCGAATCCCCTTTCTTCAGGCAGACGGCAAAGCGCTGCTGAGCACAGCAGTGAGGCAGGAGAAGAAGCGGCAAAGCAACTCCTCCAAGAAGAAGCAAAGGAGAGTTTGTGCACAAAGTGAGAGCGCAGGAGCTGCTTTTTTTCTCTCTCTCCTCACGTTCTGGAAGCGGGAGAGCACTAGCCCGGGCGCTCGCGTCTCAAAGCCTGCAAGATCATGCTTGCGAGAGGAGGACACTCTGTAGGCAGACTGGTGGAGGTGTGCATCCGGATACTGCTGCTGTGCAAGGCTGCCACGGCGTGCCCTGCGCTCTGCACTTGCAGCGGCACCACAGTGGACTGCCACGGGCTGGGGCTCAAAACCATGCCCAGGAACATACCCCGAAACACGGAGCGGCTGTGAGTAGACACTTTGCGTCCATCTGCATGGGCGTGCATGTGTGTGGGTGTTGGTGGGGGGGTCTGCATCATTACAGAGAGGAATTGAATGAGAACAATAGCTCAGTGAAGCACAGGTACAAACGGCTCGGATGCGTCCGTGTGTTGACACATGCTGCGGGAGGAGGGAAACTTCCTATCACTCTTTCAGCTGTTGAGAACTTTCCCTTTTGCGCTCGCTCCTTCGACCAGAGTCGTTTTGTGATCATTTTCACACTTGTGACCATGCAGCATTGGAAATTGAGAGTTATGCATCATCATAAATAAGCTTTTGGTTGATGTATAGTTTGATACAACTATTTGAGTGTCTGGAATCTGAGGTCCAAATATGGAGAAAATCAGATGAAGTTCTTAGCAATGCATATTACTAATCTAAAATTAAGTTTTAGTTGATTTATGTTAGGATATCTTTGTAGAACATGATCTTTACTGAATATCCTAATGATTTTGGCATAAAAAAAAAACGTGTCATAAATTGTAAGCTATTGCAGCTATCTGATGAGTTATACATGTCAGAGAAGCACTGGAACAATTTCAAAATTTGAAGGAAACACTAGTATATAGTCTAAAGTGAAGTACACCTTGAGTGTTTGGTCAGATTTCAGCGGCTCATTGTGAGGAAGTGAAGCGTGAAACAGGATCTTTTTTGCTGTAGCCATGCCTATCAAGTCAAATACATTACAGAGAGTCATGATTGTATATTACTCAAAGATCGACTGATACAGAGTATTTCAAGTAGTTTACAAGGCAGGAACAGCATCAGTGTCCACATGGCTCTGCGTTCAGTCTGATAGCTGGGGGTGGATCAACAAAACAATTCAATTTGCACCTGTCATAGGGTGTTTTTATTAAACGCCGCCCTTTGGATGTCTTTGATGGATTTTGTAATGACTGTGTGTTCAGGAAGTGTGAAAATCACACCTCCACCCCCCACTTCTCCTCACCCCACAAGGTTTCCCCATTAACCTGCAGTTCAGACCTAAAACACATGCTCACACGCCGCCACCAAATCACCAGACAAAACATGTTCTGGGAATGTGGCTTATGGAAATGTATGCATGTGCCAGACGACTAGTAGTAAAGGTGTGCTCACACGGGTACGCCATTAACACAGAGTGTGTAAAAGTAAACACTCCCTGAGAGCTCCCTCTAGGCTTTCTGATGTGCAGACATCACGCGGCCAGCATATTGAATTTAATGCAGACAGATTTTTTCATGCTTTGTGAGATGCACAAGTCCCTCTGCTCTTTAAATGAATAATCTCAGTTATTTTATTTGTACCCTGCATTCATTTTCAGACGTCCAGAGACTCGACCCTTCTGATTTTATCTATGCTAGCTCATCTATTTATACACACTTCGGAAGCTGCTGTGCCTGAGATCAAACGGCGCCGATGTGTCAAGAGTGAGTGATCTGATTGAGAATTCTCTTTAAACTGCAGCGATCGCTCAGAGGATTGGGCCGCTCGCGTATGAACTCCAGCTCTGAAGTGCTCGAGAATGCAGGCCAAATGTCCCTGTGAGCTTCCTACTGATTGCTTATTGATTGTCTTGAAAGTGGACGGCAGCTCAGACAGAGAAACACTGTAGGCTCTGCTGCTGGATCCCAGTGATAAATCTCATAACCGATATAAGATTAGCTTGTAAGTGTAGAGCTTTATCCTGTGAGAGGTCTTTGTGATGGCAGTCACATAGTGGCAGAGATGGGTATGATCATGTGCTCGGTCTAGTGAAGAAAAGCAGTGCTGCTTCGGTTCCATACGTAATTCTTCCCTGTTGAAAAATCCAGCATATGCTGGCTATGTTTGTTTTGAAGCCTGGCTGCTGGTTTTAGATGGTTTAATCTGGTCAAGTGCTGATCCTGAACAGGAGCTGGTTGCTTAGGATCAGCTCATCACCAGCTAACCCACAAATAACCAGCTAAGAACCATCTTTAACCAGTATGTGATCAGCTGAGAACTAGCTTACACCAGCTCATGACCGGCTACGAACCAGTTTAAAGATCTATGAAATAGCTTAAACCAGCACACGACCAGCCGGTTAGGTAGGTTTTGAAGCTGGTTAGGTTTAAGCTGATCCTTTGCTGGTTTATGGTGGTCCTTTGCCAGCATGTGATCAGCTCAAACCATCTTAAAACAGCATCACAGCTTCACATAACAACCTTACAAGCATATGCTGTTATTTTCAACAGGCTAATTCAAATGCATTAAGCACAAAAATAATTCCAATTTAGCATACTTTTAGGTATAGCAGTTTATTACACTAAAAGTACAATAGCAGGGTATTTTTAGAAGCACATAAATAAGTGTATTTGTAGTATAAACTAAATGTGTTTAGTAAATAGATTTTTAATAGTAAATCTATCTAGCTTGTGATTCGGAGCAGGTGAAACCAATGATTGGACTCGCTCTGATTGAAACGGAGGAATCAAGGAAGCATTCATACACCCTCACTGATTAACCTCTTGACCTTTCATCTGCAGCTCTATGATGAAGTTTCAGGGTGGCGCTTGTGAAAACCTCTACCCCTCAGAAGAGTTATGCGTCTTGACGGATCAGACTCGTTAAAGCTCTGTAACTGGCCCACCAAGCCCTGCTCCAGAGCATCAAAGGCTTTCTGTCAAATCTGCTTTTTTTCTCTCTTTTAATTCATTAGCTGGATAATGAGCGGTCCTTTTTTTACCCTAACTCAACTGTGTTATGGCAGAAATGCTTGTGGCGCTTTGCCAGCAGTAGAGTTTGCTCTTTAAACTCCAATCACAGCCAGGTTTTTACTGGTCTGAATGAGCTGTAATGAGCGCTTTATGTTTTACTCACACAGGGACTGTGTTCATTAGAGCGTAATCGACTGAGCTTGATGACTTGCATGCTTTCCTTTCTTATAGAGAACCAGTAGTTATTTATTTTTTCAAGAATCAATCTGATTCACCACAGAAATCTGGCAAAAAACTGAAAAAGTGATACTTTAAACCCAACCTGATCTCACAGAATTGCGTGAAATAACCACGAACTCTTAATGTATCATTCCGTGTTAGTATCACGTAATGAGCGAAAATTGCGTGATACTACCACGTAAAAGATTACAATGTAATTCAGT
>JAUCMT010000024.1:1672772-1697418 GCA_032357475.1 Enteromius thamalakanensis | reverse complement strand
ACGCACATTCTCACGTTCATTTCATTGTTTGTAAATCCCAACGTGAGCGTGAAATCTGGCGTACGCACAGTTTTTGTTAATACATGAGGCCCTTGGTGCCACACTCTAATCAGCTAATTTACTCAAAGCACCTGCAAAGGCCTTTAAATGGTCTCTCAATCTAGTTCTGTAGGCGACACAAACGTGGGGAAGACTGCTGATTTCACAGTTGTCCAAAAAACGACTGAATGAATGAATACCTCAACAAGAGCCAGAGGGTCCTGTACTGTATTTTGATACATGCTGTGATTTATTTCAAAGTAACTTATATAATGCTTTTAAAATCAAATAATCTTGTAGGTGCACCAAGTTGGCTTTTTGTTGTATTGGTTCAGTTATGTGGCATGCCTTTGTGTTTTCAGCACTTATATTGGCAGAAAGAACGATATCAACAGACTGTCCAAAGAGAGTGATTTAAGACTCAGACGCTCTCCAGTATTGCCAAATGCTAATTTATTTAAAAACATGCCATAGTGTGTAATGCTCTGTTTCTTTTTATTTATTTTGAACAGACAGTAGCAGAAATAAAAAATAAAAAATCCACCTACATGTGAAAATACTAAATATTATATTACATGATAATGTGGTATATAGCCCTGAAATACATATACATACAAGGAATAAATTCTTAAAATATATTTAGATTTAGTTAACAGATAAACAAGGGGGGGAAAAGACTATATAAGCTGAGTTTCAATTCATTTTTGTGATATGATTAATTTGTTCACAAAAAGGAAACTCAAATGGTAGAAAGCGGCATCTGTTTTCATGGTTTCTGCTGGTAAAGATACAGTTGAAGAGATCACGCACATTCGTTTGTTTGTTTGTTTGGTTTTTTATTGCAAAATTTGTCATAAATTCTTTGTTTATTAGGCAAAATTATTTCCTGGTCTGCTATAATGAAGTTATGTATGCGGTTTTATTTGATTGAAACGGTTTTGTGTATTTGTGTTTGTATGTGTACTGATAGAAACCTCTTGGACAGCAGTTTAAGAAGGAAGTACATATCCGAAACCTTCCATCTCTGTTTAAGAAGCCAAAGCCTGCGAGAGATATCATGGAGAACACTGATACTGCAGGTCTGATTTCCCTATTCTCTTCTGACCCAGGCGGCTGCTGAGAGAATCGGTTTCATTCGTTGCCATTGAACCTCCTCTGTGTGTAGTACAGTATCCATCTGAAAGGGCTTTTTGGCCATGAATGGTTTATTGAAATGAGGGAAGACGACAAGGACTTTTGTGTTTAATATTATTTGGATGTACATTTTCCTCTTATTTTGTATGGTTTTTAGGTAACATCTGTACGATTATAATTTAATTAATAACCAAACTGCTGTAAGAATGCTATATTGGGGGGGGGAATTAAAAAAAATAAAAACAAAAACTTTTTGAAAAAGTTAAATGAGAAGTCTTGTTAATTACAATACCATATCTTCTCTGGGTTTCTGATCCAGCACCACATTCCATTATGCATTGGCCAATTTTTTTTTTATTAATAACGCATTCAACACTAATTGCCATTTCACATGTCTGTGGACAGATTGTGTAAAAAAAAAAAACTTGTTGATTTATACACTGCCGTTTTTAATAAATGTATACTTGGACAAATTAAACTGATTGTATAGACTCTTTCTTAATTTGTGAAATGTAAATATGTTGTAAGGGATGTACTGATTATATCAAATATTTGCTTACTAGAACAAGCCTGTGTGTGTAATGAAATATGCATAGGTCTTAGTTGCAGATATAGATGTGGTCACACCCATGAGCTGATCATGCTTTTCTAATTAAAAACTTCCACGTAAAAAATTGTGCACTTGTGAAAGCCCACATCACCCCCTTAAACAAACATGAAGAGTTCACGCCGGCTTCTTTTTGTTTTTGGAAGAAGGCATGCTGAGAGGAATAACTGAATTTACCTCAGAAGCAGAAATTGATGCAATGCGTCATACAGCTAGATCCAGTGGAGGACATTACTTGCATCTGTTGTTACAGTGTTATTGTGACATAACTTGTACACATTTTTACTAGACTTTTGCCAGACTATAATTCCAAACTGCAAATCAAAATGTGTAATTTCCTTGTCTAAATGTTTCAATGCTAGGATGTTTAATTTTTAGAACATGCACAATCACAATATTTAAAACCTCCCAGGTGTATATCACTAAATAATCATGGCCATAATCACTCCCCACATAAACGCATTCCATCACAAAACATGTTTTACAAATGTTAATGAAAATGAGGGAACAGGATCATTTTCACGTCATTTCGTAACAAAAATTCTAGTCTACGACATCCAGTTTGCTAAAGTCTTAGAAACAATCTGTATGTTTTATAGTCTTATTTCCATCATTTACCATGCATGAACATTTTCTCAGAAAAAAATAATCAAAACGTACTTCATGGTAAAGTAATAATACTTTGTTACAGTGCTTACATATTTTTGTGAGTATATGTACTTTGCTTGAGTTTTTATTTTTCAGTCAACTTTTACTTTTACTCCACTACATTTTCTTATTTGAAAATGTCTGTTTTTCTCCAATACATTGCAGCAATGTGCATTTTAGCAGCAATAAAGGGGAAGAAATAGGAAGCCTACGCGGAGGCTAGGAGTAAAACCTTCGCGGAGGTATAGGCACCTCAGCGGAGGTAGTGGGAAAAGCTTTTAGCAGCAAAAAAGGGGGAGAAACAGGAAGCCTACATGGAGGCTAGGAGTAAAACCTTCGCGGAGGTATAGGCACCTTAGCGAAGGTAGTGGAAAAAGCTTTAAGCAGCAAAAGCAAAGAAATAGGAAGCCTACGCGGAGGCTAGGAGTAAAACCTTCGCGGAGGTAGTGGGAAAAGCTTTTAGCAGCAAAAAAGGGGAAGAAGTAGGAAGCCTACGTGGAGGCTAGGAGTAAAACCTTTTCAGAGGTACAGGCACCTAATCGGAGGTAGTGAGAAAATCTTTTAGCAGCAAAAGAAGGTAAGAAATCGGAAGCCTACGCGGAGGCTAGGAGCAAAACCTTCACGGAGGTATAGGCACCTCAGTGGAGGAGGGTGGGAAGAAGGAAAGAAATTATATATTACCTTTGGAAGAGGAGTGGGGTGGTTCAGAGCTTTGTGTAGGGCTGGTGAGAGTTAGCATGGCTTGGAAAATAGATGGGACTAAGCAAAGGACTTTTTTTTTAATAAAAATTGAGTGCAGAGCAGATTAACTTATTAATTAAAGAATTGGGCACGATGGGGGGGAGCTTGAGATAAAGATCTTCTGTGGAGGAGAAGGAGAAAAATCGGGGAATTAGTTAAACAGCTCTGGTCAGAGAATTATATAAGTTTTGACAACATGAACCATTGGTTTATAAAAAAAAATCGGTGGCTAAATAAATCAATGAACCTCAAATGGGTAAATGGGTGCGTAGAATATGTTACGTGACCATGGGGGAGTGAAAGGAAATGCCGTGCTGACGTCATAGAAACGCGGCTTGCGTATGACGTCATCTGGCGGCGCCGGTCAATTCAGCGCTGCTTTGTTGTTTGCGATTGGAAAGTTACAATGTTGGGCTTGTTTTGCTTCTGGGCTGAGGGAATAATGGCGGCGGGGGCCGGCGATTGGTGAGTAATGTGGTTTCTTTCGCTTGGATTAATTTGACGGCATGCGGCCTTCAATCAGAAGCTACGGTCTCTTGTGGGGATTCAGGCTGGCTGGCTGGCAGGAGCGCTGGGTCCTTTTGGCGTATCGCTGGGGAAGTTGTGAGCCGGGCTTGAGGCGATAGCAGTTTGTTGGAAGGCAGGCTGGAGGAACGGATTTCTCGCGGAGGAATGTTAGGCAGACTAGTCAGAGTAAGACGTTGGGTTTGTAGGATGCGTCTTCGGTCGTGCATTCCGAAGAGAGTGCGAAAGCAAGATGCTCGGCGGGAGGATGCGAGCGCGGGTGGGCTTGCTTAGCGGGCGAGCTAGCCTGTCTGGTAGGACTGTGGCCTCGAGTTGAGCTGCTGGCAGGGCTGCAGCTTGTTGAGCGGCGTTGAATTGAGTGGGAGCTAAGCGGGGAGCAGGCATGACCGGACGAGTCTGGTGCACGAAGTGCGATCAAAGCGAGATGTGGAACATCGAAGCTGGGATATTTTATAGTGAAGGGAGGTGAATTGATTGGGCGTACTTGATTAGGAAATCGACTATCAGCCATGGGTGATTACTGCGTACACGATCCTCTCGAAACCATGTTTTTTGCAAAACATAAACTTTATTCATTTTGCAGATGCTTTTATCCAAAGTGACTTACAATTGGGGAATTGTTGCATTGCACACCAGTTGTTGTCTGTCCAGTGCATATGAAACAAAAAGAAAGAAGCTACTTTCACTAAAATATAATTCAGTTGCAGCCGTGGTTAAAAAATAAATTGAATAAATACAAAAAAAAATCTATGTTTGAGAAAATAACAATGGCAAACAGCCCCCGCAAATGAATCTTATCTGATCTAATGATCTTAGACTAGCAAAGGTCTCATCAAATCAATACAAAATCAAAATCATTTCTGAGTTTACAGTGCATAAAATAATTTTATCAAGATTATTGGAGTATGTTTTACAAAAACTCTTTTTCAGTCTGTCTACTTCCAGATCTTCTTCTGAATTATAATCACAAATCATAAATGTGGGGTTTCAATTTAATCGCCATTGATGAGTGACAATTACCTGTGTATTTATTTGTATTTTTAGTTTGCTGCTACTGCTATTATTATTATTGTTATTGTTATTATTATGATTGGTTTATTACATGTTTATTACATAGCAATCCACCAGTTGTTAATAAGGCAGTATTAGTGTTTGAGGTTTGGCTGTTGTCACTGATGGATCTAGAGGGAAACTAACCACTTTTGTAAGATGTGTGTGCTGTAACTCATCCACATTTGTCTGTTAGCTGATGAACAGGTCTGAAAAATGATTGTGATCTCTGTCACCCAAAGCTCCGGAGGCAAGATGACCAGCCACCAAAGCTTTATGAACCCATGAGACCAATCACTGGCCTCTGACCGCAATACACCCGACTCATTACCCATGGAGCACTGCAAGCTTGGAAAGAGCCGAGCTGCCCTGTGTGTGTGTGTACGTGTGTGTATATGCGCAGAAGCCTTCTATCTTTATTTATTTAGTCCTGGTGCTCTCGTCTCTTCTCCCTAAAGTGTGTCAGAGAGTGACACACATAACTCTCTCTCTTTCTGCAGAGATGCTCAGGTACTGAGATCAACACCAGAGTCTCAACGCTCTCATTTATGCTGCTAGAAGCTAATATTTCCTTCTGAACATTTCATAGTGTCAGGAGACTAGAGGACTTTTCTGTTTATTCCTATTTAAATGTACAAAAAGCTACCTGGCAAACAAGAAACAAAAAAAAACCCAGAAGCCATGCTTTGAATATTCATATTTTGCACACCGAAGCGAGCGGGAGAAGAATGCGTGAGAAAATGTGTGAGAAAGCAGATATGAATGAATCCGGTCTAATCCTGCTAAAGTGCCCTTCCACGACTGACACTCAATAGAACGGCAGACAAAAGACTAGTGCAGCATGTTTGGGACGGAGACACTTCTGTTGCCTTTAACAAGGCCAGTTCTCTCGCTCCTGCACCGCTTCAGATTGTTTGGCTGGAATCGTAATTTCCAGACCAGAACTCACTTTAATCAATTGCCTGCTGTCATAAAGCACTGCATTGTAAGCATTCAGGATGTGTCATGTATGAATATGTGTTTTTTAATTAGATAGACATTTCTAGTGCATTGCATTTCAGGAAATATCGTTTTGAGGCATGGCATTTTTTCAAATATATAAGTTTTATAGGGTGACTAAATTGAGGCATATTTCAAAATTTTATTGTATTTTTAATGCTTGTCATATTTCCTGGTGTTTTCAACTTCTATCTCCTGGAATTCGCATTTAAAAAAGCATTAGTTTTTGAGATAACATGATAACACAGCGCTCAGTAATTGCTCTCCAGGAGAACCAGACGAGATGTTAATGGGATTTAATGTGTTTGTTGGAGACTCTTTGTGACTGTTTCAATTGGATTATGCAGAATAATGCATACTGTTCTAGGAAAAGGAGTACAAAGCTGAATAAAGCCTAGAGAGATGTTTTTAATTGAATAAAAAATATATAATTACTGAAGATGATTATTCGCAGAGTTATCACTTATTGAGGGAAAGACCTGAAATCCTGCAGTGAAAACTAGTTTTTAAAATATTTCCACACATGCTAGCATAACCAAATTTATAGTGTTTACTCCTTGTCGTATCAAAATTATATAGAGGAAAAAAAGTGTGCCAAAATTCTAAAATCCTTAACCCATGGCAAAAAGTACATTTCTGACTGAAGTGAGTTTTATATAATTTACACAACTGCGCGTCCTTTCTGTCGCTACATTAAGTTGGGCTTTCTGTATCGCGCATGGCGCAGTTCCGCTACAAAACGGCCAACTGGCCAGAGCGGACAGTGGAGAAGCCCACCTGGGCATACCATGCCACAACCTACTGCCACAACGATGTCCTTCTGGACCGAGACTCCAATGGCCTCCATGGCTGGTTCAGGACAGGACAGCAGATCACAGATCTCCTTGGGTTAAGCAGCCACCAATGGGGCCTCTGGAGACTCTTTCCAAATCCATTTGCAACTCTTTATTTTCGTAATCGTGGTCGTACATATTCAGATCAACAGGGGCAAACATCAACAATGAAGACAAAGAGCAGACAGTACCGTAAACAGGCAGAGTTTGGGGTATCAGGCGAGGATCAATAGTGCAGTCCAGGCTAGGGTCGAGGCAACAAGCAAGAGTCAGAAGATCAAGGTCCAGGAAGAGGTCGGGGTATCAAGTAAGAATCACAGTCGAAATAAATAATCCAAGTAGGCAACGAAACAGTCCAATAAATCCTGGAATACGCTCAGAGTTGATGTTTTGGATGATCAAAACTTCGCGATGAACTGTTCTCTGTGAACTCCCTTTATACTGGGGCTTATTGAAAACACCTGTGGTGGAAAATCCCCACAGGTGTTCGGTGGAAAGGGGTCCGGGTAGGAACTTAAAACTCTGGGGAAGGTTCCCACTAATGACGGTCGGTCGACTATTCTAAGTGCCCAGATGGGATAGAGAAAGCCGTTTTCCACTCATCACCCTTGCGTATGCGAATTAGGTTATAGGCACTGCGCATTTTGAGCTTTGTGAAGACACAAGCTTTGCAAAGTTGTTCAACGGCGGCCATAACTAGAGGCAGTGGGTAACGGTACTTGACTGTGACCTCATTCAAACCCCAATAGTCAATACATGGCCGAAGCGAACCATCCTTTTTCTTTACGAAGAAGAACCCTGCTGAGGTAGGAGATGTGGATGGACAAATGAATCCTTTGCCCAGCTCTTCTTGAATGTAGGTCTGCATGCACTCAGTTTCGGGTTGTGAGAGAGGAAACACACGACCCTTAGGTGGAAAAGCCCCTGGCTGGAGTTCTATGGCACAGTCAGTGGACCGATGAGGAGGTAGGTGTGTAGCCCTTTCTTTGCTGAAAGCCTCTAGGAGATCATGATACTCTGCAGGTAAGGAGCTGAGGTCCTCCTCTTGAAGCTGAGACTTGACAGGAGGGATCGTGGGGAAGTGAACTGGTTTCAGGCATCAGGAGTGGCATCGTGTAGGCCAGCGAAGGATTTGGCGATCCGTCCAGAAGATGTCCGGGTTATGAAGATCCAGCCAAGGGAGACCAAGAATAATGGCGTGATCTGGTGAGTGGATGGTGAATAGTCGGATGGTTTCAGTATGCATTGGTCCAACAAGAAGTTGCAGGTCCTGGGTGGTGCAGGTTACATCTCCAGATTCCAGAGGACGACCATCTAAGGCTGCCACGGCCCCACGTGATCCACATGAAAGTAAGGAGAGATTCAAGCGCTTAGCAAAAGTCTTTTCAATAAAGTTGCCCTCAGCCCCAGAGTCAATAAAAGCCGTTGTATTTACTCTTTTTCCCCTTACAATCAAGGTAACCGGCAAAGTCATAGAATGCTCGTTAAAGTCAGTACTCACCCGTGCGTTCAAGACACGTGGTGGTCGCACTGGGCAGAAAGCTTGAATGTGTCCGGGTTGACCACAGTACAAGCAGAGGTTATCAAGCCAATAGAGTGCACACCAGCGACACCTTGCTGTCGTCATCGGGAAAACTTCCAGGCTGTCGTGTAATGTACAGTTCACATTGCATTAAAAAAACCCTGCATTTTCCCGGAGTGCCGTCATATTTCTCGGGCAGAGACACTTGGCACTGTGACTGGAGCTAGGAGTGGAGAATGACCGTAACGGTGTCAGAGCTGTGATGGCAGTGCTGAGGGTTTGCATAGACGAATTTAAAGTCTGCATTGACTATCTCATTTCCTCAGACACTCGAGTGAGCCGATCTAGCTGCTGCTGATGAGCCTACAACATAGATCCTTGACAAGCGATCTTGCAAAAGAGTTCATACGTGGTTGCTGGATCCGTGGTTGGCGAAGTTTTCTGTGACATAGGTTTAGCAGACGTTGGATCCATTTGCAATTCTTTATTTTTGTAATCGTGGTCGTACATATTCAGATCAACAGGGGCAAACATCAACAATGAAGACAAAGAGCAGACAGTACTGTAAACAGGCAGAGTTTGGAGTATTAGGCGAGAATCAATAGTGCAGTCCAGGCTAGGGTCGAGGCAACAAGCAAGAGTCAGAAGATCAAGATCCAGGCAGAGGTCGGGGTATCAAGCAAGAATTACAGTCGAAATAAACAATCCAAGTAGGCAATGAAAAAGTCCAATAAATCCAGGGAAAATTCTCAGAGTTGATGTTCGATGATCAAAACTTCGCGATGAACTGTTCTCTGTGAGCTCCCTTTATACTGGGGCTGATTGAAAACACCTGTGGTGGAAAATCCCCACAGGTGTTTGGTGGAAAGGGGTCCGGGTAGGAACTTAAAACTCCGGGGAAAGGTTCCCGCTGATGACGGTTGGACGGCGCCACAGAGGACCGCCTTGCAACACTGACGGAGTCTCTGAGCCATAGACAGGCTCTGGAGGCTCAGGCCATGGGACCTCAAACTCATTACAGGGTTCTGGTGGGTTGTGCCACAGCAGATCATTATCAATGATAGGCTCTGATCTCCATTAATTTAAAAGACAAATATTCTATGCCTTGAAACTGAAATACACAACATCTTCAGAGGGGAAAAATGATAAGGCTATTGTAAGAATAAATAATAATGCACTAGTGTAAAGGTAGCATAACAGATGTGTAAGCTGAAAACTATCTGAACTTTATTAAAACTTATTTGATTTATTCAATTCACTGTTTCATTGTGTTGGATATATTGTTTTCGTGCAGTGGCACAGGAGATGAGGTTTTGAGTCTGTCGAAATGTCAACATGTTTTTTTGAGATAATATCATTTTTTTAAAACTGATTTCATAAAATTTGTATCGAAAAAGGTATTGTTCATGAAACTCAGGGTATCCGGATCAAATTTATCAATTTTTTAAACAATACTCAGCTCTAATTTACAAGTTATTTCTAGAAATATCAACTGTTACATTTGTTTTTGGCAGTGTAAGCCAAAGTTGCTCCAAATACTTTTAAATGATCGAGACAAATATAGTTTTTTTAGTATGGCCCATTTTGACAATTTGTTGGCCACTGATGGGGTTTTGGCAGAAATCTTCATAGACACCAACTATTTGAGATGTGCTCAGCTAGAAGACACTAATTGCTTTGTTTACTTTCAGCTAATTGGTCATGTTCAATAATTAGTCTAAAACAGTGATGTCCTGTGTTTATTGAAACATTGTGCCTGTGTGTAATGTGCTTTAAGTAGATCTGTTTCTGAACACAAGTCTCAAAGCAGGTTCTAGTTCTCTCTGTAAACCTTCACGGACAGAGAAGCCTGCAGACATCGGCAGATAGTGTGGCAGATTGACAGAAGCTGCAGGATTCTTGAGGACAAGCTCTGTGTCTTTATGATATGACCACTGCGGTTGGATTCATTATACAGCAGCTTTGTCACAAAGACCTTCCCACTTCTCCTGCGAGTCCCAGAGCAACTCCCAGCTGGGTTTGGATCCATACCAAACTCCATAAAACCGTTGACTCGATGTGTGCTGCATTTCCACACACACTGAGCGTCTGCCTCGAGATGTTTCTGTTGGCTTGTGTTTCAACCCAGAGGGGGAGAGAATACAATTACTATTGTATTGTTATTTCTTTTCAATCAAATGTAAATATTTCCGTATTTAGTTTGATGCAATGCAGTTTAAATGCTGGTGAGTGTTCCTTGTCAGTTTTTGCACCTATATATTTCCCCTTTCTTTTGGCCCAGTCAGACTGAACCGCTGAACATCACATATTTGCACAATGCTTGTTTTCTTTTTTGGACATTCTTGGTATTGTAAGTTGTCCGTTTTAGATGCGTGTGCATTTTCAGGGTTCAGAATAGCACGTTTCTCGGAGGGCTAAGGCTTGTGTTTGAGAGTAAAGGGTATACATGGGGATGAGGAAAGCTCGGCAAGGCTTCATTGTTGGTCTGAATCTGGAGGGAATGAAAGCTATTTGCGTTGTCTCTGTGGTTACTGGACTTCCTCGGGAGGCTTGCAGACGATTCCCGGCTCGGTTTGCACTCCCTCAGGAAGACTTCATAACTCAAAGTCAGTGATAATGGCATTAGGAGCAGCAAGAGGAAGACAGTCTTAGTTCTGTGTTATGTGAACTGTTATTGAGCCGAGGCGGGTTATATTCCTGTATTTGTGACCTGAAGTGTTAAGTAATGTCAGTGCAGTAGTCTAAAACTTTTTCAGCAATACACAATAAAGCACTATGTAAACACCTATATTCAGTCATTCATTTATATTAACTCATCAATATCAACAGCAACCTGATAGGACTCGTTGGTCTCAGTTTTTGACTAAACACTGCCACAAAGACAATATGTACAAATAGGTTTTTTTTGTTCTTCACTCAAAAAGGAGCTTGAGCTCAGATGAATGAGGTCTATAACTCATGAGAAATATGAAACCTGTGCTAAATGAAGAAAAACAAGTAGACAAAAAAATGAATTCAAGATCCAAACATACAGTATAGGCCTGGTTTCACAGACAAGGCTTAACTTAAGCCAGGATTAGTCCAGTCAGGACTATTCCTTAAGATCCCATTCCTGTATAAGATCAGTCTGTGCCAGCTTCTTCAGTTGAAACAGCTCAAGCTATTATTTTAGTCTGGGACTAGGCTTAAACTATGTCTGTAAAACCAGGATAGTCTTCTCTTATTAGTATGACAACTAAAATAAGAATAATATCTACACTAAAATGTTGATTCTATGTTTTCTGCCTACCGTGTGGACTGGTTGTTGATTAATGATACGACTGAACAGAAATGCCTGTAAATGACGGCTTTGAAGGAGCTGAAGGGAAATGGTGTGTTACTGTCTCCTTTCTTTTATCTCCACAAACGGTCCTCTGTTGATTTGTCTGAGGGTCTGGCCCTGTTTGTTTCTGAGGACGGCCCTTTAACAAACACCACCTGCGCTCATTAGTTCTGCCTGCTTTATCAGCCCTTAACCTCCAGCAGCAGACTTCATCATCATCATCATCATCATCATCATCCAGGACCAGGTCCAAGGCATCACAGTGTGTCAGCGTCAGTAAAAGCTCAATAGAGAGCCTTGCTCCATCACGGCGGTGGGATGAAAGTGAGTGTTGTACGAGGAAGGACTTGGCTGTGTGTTTTCCTCTCAGGCCTCTCATTAGCGTTGAGAGATACGCAATTAGCCTCTTAAACACCAGCGTGTAATCCACTCAGATTACCCAGAGAGCTTTGTGCTCAGCAGACGATCACTTTAAAGCATGACAACAGGATTTAGGACGCTGCTTTCAGAGCTTTCTGGCGCTCTGCGTCGCCTGTGAAGACACGTCTGTCTGCTGATCTCTCAGTCTGTTATTACTGCTTCAGAAACAAAGAACTGTTTTCAGTGTGTGAGGCAGAAGCCATACAATACACAGCAAATTCATTTACATCTGTTTTTCTTCTTCTCCAGGCAGATCATCATTAGTGCTGTAGTTCAGTCAAAAATAAATACTCTGCCATCATTTACTGATCCTCATGCCATTTCAAACCCAAACGGCGTCTGCAACGCAGCACTAAAGCAGATACAAACAAAACAGAAATACTATGAATTTAACACATTTAAAACGAGTTCAAAATATGATTAAAAAAGCATAACAAGATCTCAAAGATACGAAAATACTCTGAAGATGACTATGGCAGAGAAAGCTGAGTATTTGTAAATAACCACAATCTTCTTCAGTTGAAGAAAAAGTCACATGATCATCTTTTCTGACGCTTTGATGGTGATTCTGTGCTCAATACTAAGCTTGAAAATTACTTTCCTCAGATTTCATTACATTTTAAAACACTGGGATTAACACCGGGACATGAAAGCATTGGGCCATGATCATCACTCGCATCCCACATCAATCACACGTGTGTGTGTGTGTGTGTGTGTGTGTGCCAGTTGTTAGTATACAGCTTGCAGGAGAGTGAAGAGTGGTCTGTAGGATCTGCTGTTTGCTGGAGACTCACTCAGCTGCTCTTCACACTTATTTTGCTCTTATTTGTTGGTCTCAATTTTACAAAATTGTGTAAAATGAATCATTAATGTGTGTGCATAACAGCTCTGCATGATCTCATGCATTAATTAAAAGCCTCATTTAAGGGCATGATTTCAGACACAGAGAACTCAAGGGCACCTCATTCTGATGTAATGCACCTGTAATGTGACATTATGTGTGTGTTCTGTAATATATTTAATCCCAGATTTTCTTTTTTCCAGAGACTTGAGTGAGAACTTCATCCAGGCGATTCCTCGAAAGGCCTTCAGAGGAGCGACAGACATCAAGAACCTGTGAGAGCTTATGACTCGCCAGCACAGAGATGACTAAACTAACCAGACTAAACCAACCCATGTCTAACCGTGCTTTTACTGTGTGTTTGACAGTCAGCTGGACAAGAATCACATCAGCTGCATCGAGGACGGAGCTTTCCGAGCTCTACGTGGACTTGAAGTATTGTGAGTATATAAGAATCTCTTTTTATAATAATGGACGTCTGGTTCTAGCACTAAAACTTACAGTATTCAGTTTTCTTCACTGGTAGAGTATAGACACTAGGGTTAGTATCATCTTAAGTAAAAGTACTGGTTTCAAAACTACTTCAAGTATTAAAGTAAAAGTAATGTAAGTGGGAAAATGGCAGTAAGCTCAAAAGCTTACAAAGAGTTACAAAGTTAGCATAGCATACTTATCACAACATTAGCCTAGTTTACATCCAGTTTTTACTCTTGATATCGGAAATAAAAATGGAATTTGCTGTCTCCAGCCTGTTTCCATCAAACTGGCCTTTTACTGATAAAATGGTGTGCATCATGAATTCATCCTTAAAAAATGTTTTGCCTTTGAGCTGTTTTCATACAGAATTTTACCTACTGCGCAAATTATATGTGCAATAGTAGCCTGTTCTTCATAAGTTGAAACAAACAAACAAACAAAAAAGAAAACATTATTAAATTGTATAGGCCTACATACAAATATTTCTTTTACATATTAAAATATAACAAGTTTAATAAGTTTACATTTTTTTGTACTCCTGTACAAGCAGTAGGCTATTAATAAGCAGCTGCAAGCTTTTATCTTCAGAACAAAATTAGGCCTAATAAATTTTAACTTTCAAATTATTAAATTAAGATATGTATGTTTGAAAGGTAACTCGTCTTTTTCTTACAATAATACAAATATGATTTAATGCGCTGTTGAACTCTATAGAGAAACGGTGCTTTGACTTGAGCAGCACCAGGACGCTGTATGGTCCTCGCTGGAGTGTCAAAGTATATCCAAAGTTCAAAAATGCTAAAAGCTGTGTATAAATAGTTTTGAATTCTTGAGAGATCAGGCTGCATTATTTCGTGGTTAATAATCAGAAGTGATGATCAGTGGGACCAATCATTAATAGTCTCTGTGATGTTTGGCAGAACCCTGAACAACAACAACATCAGCAGCATCCCGGTGTCCAGCTTCAACCACATGCCCAAGCTCAGGACCTTGTGAGTAACACACAATATACTGTCAAAAATTCAGTTAAGAGTTTATTTCATGCAATTATAACTCACAATAATGAAGTTGAAAATGAAGTTTCGGGAGAAAGGGAGGAAGGGCTGACAAGTATTAGACACAGCTGGCACCATTTACTAATCAATCCCAGTCTTTACCTCGCCACTATGAATAGTCTAGTTCCTTCCCTTTTTTTTGCATTCCCGCCACCTCTCCTTCTCCACCGTTCTCTCCTTTCCTCTGAGGGCACGCAGGGTTCGAGCCGGACTCCGAGCATGCCAAACATGCTATTTTTATCACTATTAATGAGGAAGCGTCAACTAGTGAAATTGAAAAAATACCTTGTGGAGGAAACCCTTCGGTGGAGGAAACAGGCTTCCACACAGAGTACACTTGTGTGTGATCTTTACTACGGGAACTGTACAGCAGTTTTACTGAGGCCCATCTTATCTGACAGAACAACACAGACAAACAGCAGTTAACACACACACACACACACACACACATTCCACACAGTCTTGGCGAGACGGCAAAGACCGCACGGCTCTCCCAAAAGTCACAGTCAGTAATTCACACACACACAAAAATAATCTCCCACACACACTGTTTTTCGGAAATGTATATT
This sequence comes from Enteromius thamalakanensis, assembly GCA_032357475.1. Classification (NCBI taxonomy): domain Eukaryota; kingdom Metazoa; phylum Chordata; class Actinopteri; order Cypriniformes; family Cyprinidae; genus Enteromius; species Enteromius thamalakanensis. Next base: position 1,682,636 of record JAUCMT010000024.1, on the reverse strand, counting down.
CTGCTATATTTCTCTGGAATTCGTGAACTCTTTTACCACATGGAGCTTCTTTCTCATTTCGTTCTGGTTTCTATATTTATTCATTTTTGTGTTCACATACAGGATCATGCTTTAAAATGGACAGGTTTCCATTAAATGTAAATTCAGGAATATAAGTGACGTTTTCGAGAATGAAATCCAGACCCCGTGACTGCAGCCAGTTTCTACCTAACAGAAAAGACCCTTCTAATCAGATCATGGAGCTACTGGGTGAAGATAATTGGCTATTGGCATTAGTAGCAGAGCTCAGTGACAGGCTTAGCACAGCATGAGTTTCCCTGTTGCTCCAGACGGGTTTATGCTGGCGAGAGCTGGTCTGGTGTTAGACCAGCATGGCCTTTCTGCTAAAGCCGACTGAGTTTAATCTAGTCAAGAAGCCTGGTGAGAGACCAGTACCCAAAACACAGCATGACCTGCTGCTGCTTTTATTGGCCGAGCACTGAGCAAACACCTTTGTGGGCCTGGCTAAAGAAATGACCTAAAAATTAACATTAGCTGAAAATATCTAATGTGGAGAAATGTTTCTCTGGATCAGTGTCTCAGCAATGTAAGTGAATGGGTACCGTCCGAATGAGAGTCTGATAAAGACATCACAAAACTCCACAGCACTCCAGTCCACTGATCCAGAATTAGGATGGTTTTGAGTTCATAATCTATTATAACCACATCCATCTCCTGTCGTCTCTCACATCAAAATCTAGCCAAATATTTGTTTAGAGTTTAGATTTAGCTTGATCTGTGCAGATTTCCCTCCTGATTCAGACACCAGAGGAAACATTATTCTGGATTTTTCATAGTTTAGCCAGAAGCAGTTTAAAAGTTACTAATGTCTTAATGCTGGATTAGTTTGATTGGCTGTCTCCTCCAGATGTTAACTGATGGACTGGAGTGCTGTGAATTATTCTGATGATTTTATCAGCTGTTGTTATTCTGACGGCACCCATTCACTGCAGAGCATCCATTGCTGAGACACTGATGCAAAAACACATTTCTACAAATCTAATCTAGCAGCTATTCTTAATCCTTAGGTTAAAAGGAATTGGATAAAACCTTTTCCTTAAGATTCATGCTGCCATTTTTCCACCTTCAGCCGTTTACATTCCAACAACCTGAACTGCGACTGCAATCTGTCCTGGTTGTCTCAGTGGTTGCGTGAGCGGCCGACCATCGGTCTGTTCACCCAGTGCAGCGCTCCGACTCCACTTCGAGGACTCAACGTAGCCGAGGTCCAGAAACATGAATTCAGCTGTTCAGGTAAACAAGCCTTCCAGTCCCTCTCAGACACCAGCATCTTCTGCACTGTACTCGTCTGATGTCTGCTAACTGCACACTTTATTACTCATGACCTCTTCTTATTCAGTGTTAATGTTCCTCTGCAGGTCAGTCTGAAGACGCAGCTGTTCAGTCGTGTAGTTTTGCCACAGGCTCGTGTCCGGCCGCCTGCACCTGCAGTAATAATATTGTGGACTGCAGAGGGAAAGGACTGATGGCGATTCCGGCCAACCTGCCCGACAGCATGGCAGAGATGTAAGATCCTGTAACAAGAAACGCCAAGGTTTTGGGTTCAATTCCCACTAAATGAATTAAATGTGCATCTTAAATGCAAAGATGGTCGGTTTGGATAACACAAATTGATCTAAAAACCCACAAAGGCTGATGTAAGATCAACTAGGGATGTCCCTCAAGGATAGGGATTGGGACCGCTCAAGCATTTCATTCTGATCAGTATCAGCTGGAGTTCTAACCATATCTCCACGCATAAAACACTAGGAAGAGACAAGTATCGGATCGGCTGATACTCAATATTCAATGACTCGCATCAGATCAGGGGAACAAAAAACCTGACTGGGACATCCCTATTAAACATTATTTTTTTTTTTTAAATGTCAAAAAAAAAAATTCATCTAAATAATACAAACTTTCAGGGGAACGTCTAAATTGATAATTTTGGAAATACTTATTTTGAACGTTTTTTTAAAGATAGTAACATTTGAAAACTGTAATATTACAGTTCCTGTAAAACAGTAGAACACCAAGGGTTTGGGTTCAGTTCCTAGAAAATGCATGAATTAATGAAAAGCCTCATGTGAATGCAGTAGAAGTAGCTTTGGATAAAAACAAAATGTGCTAAAAACACACAAAAGCCAATATAAGGTAAATAATTTCTGCGATTTATTATTTTTGAAGTTTTTTAAATTGAGGTTATACTAATTTTAGGGGAACATTTCAGTCTGTCATTTTGCAAACATTTTGAATATTCTCTGAAAATAGTAACTTTATTTAAAGTTAAAGGTTCTGTAATTGAAATACTTGAGTATGATGCAAGCAACACCAAAGTTGTGGGTTCAATTCCCAGAAAAGGCATGAACTGAACAAACGTATTTCTTGATTTCAGTGCAAGTTAGTTTGGATAAAAGCATCCGCTGAATACAAAAGTTTGAACGTGTGAGGTGCTGTAGCAAAACATAGAGGCGAGTATCATGGGAAAAAGGGGCACGCACAAACATGCGCACTATTTCCAGACGTGAGAGAAGGAACTACAGCCACTTGTGATCTGTCGATTGCAGTGGCATGATCTAGGACAGATGTATTTGGACACGCTCACAGAGACTGAAAAGAGCAGTCCGCAGAGAGACGACCACAGGAATGCGCTGTCGGGAATCACTGCAATCCAAAGAATGTAAATTGTGTTTCTATATTTCCTAGCGGGTGCCCTGCTTTTGAAGAGAAGGGAAATTCTGCAAGTGTTCAAGTCGAACTGTTATTGCCTGTGGCTCTGAAGGCACTAAATGACCCTGACAAATGACTTTCCTGTTTTAAATGAGGGTTTTTCGACTGCAAACAACTGCTTTCTTCCCAGCGCTGTGGCCTGAACCTGCAGGGTGTGCCATTAAAACAGACCCTTAAAAACTCCAGCAGCCCCCACAGACTCTAATGACATCCAAACGCACCGCATCCGGCTTTATCAGCCTGGCTGATGTTCACTCTGTTCTCCAAGAGATTGTTCGCCTCAATGTTTCCAATGACAGCTCATTCCAGCCAGGCCACAGAAATCATACACACATGGAAGTTCAGCCTTCTTTTGAAAGAATTACTGTGTGAAGCATTTACATTTAAACACTGCGTTATTTTAGAAAAGGCAAATGTTTCTCATACAGTTTGTGATTGTACTGTACTTGTCAATCACCTGCAAATGGACAATGCACAGTATATTAAGGCTGGAATTCACAACACAACTTAAAAAAAACCTGAACAGATTTCAAACCGCAGACTTTGAAAAGGGTTAAAGAGAAAACCTGGGCAATGACTGACTATATCACACACTACCAGACCTTATAATAGACCTTCTAAAATCAGTCCTACATATCATACATGCTTGATCTCCTCCAACCGGACACAATCATAGTCTAAAGATATATAAGAACAAAAAAAAAGAAAAGTATGTGTCTGTTGCACACTAAGCTCTGCCTCCCCAGTATCTGCAGACTGACTCAGGCTTTTAGCGACTAGCACTGACTTGTCCAGAATGAAAGTTGTGTGTGCATTTAGTGTATTGCAGCCATAAAGTAAACAGTGATTGTTTGTTCTTTTTCTTTGAAAAACCTGCAAACGAAAGCTTTATTTATGTAAATATAAAGCAAGCTTCATGCATGAAAGAGGAATACACTCTGTTAAAGGATCCTTCATAGGGCTATGGGGGTTGAGCACTAGCACGACAGAAACAAAATGCTGAATACTTAAAATAGCTAGAAACCTGGTAATGAAGCAAACAGAAACGCCAGAGAGAAAACTAGTGGTACACAGATACACACAAGACTTGTGCTGATACGGAGAGTGGGAGTGTGTCTGTGTCTGCTCGGGTGGATTTGAGATGGCAGTGAGACAAAACAGAGAGCAAAAGCATGTCAATGTTGCAATAATTCCTGCATTTTTCGGTATTTCTCTTTTCACAGACGACTGGAACAAAACATCATAAAGTCCATCCCTCCAGGAGCCTTTTCTCCTTATAAGAAACTGCGCAGAATGTAAGTTTGCAGAAAACACAACACTCCTCTGATGTGCGCTAGATACTTTCATGGCACTGTAAGCTGACAACCAGATCAAATTCAAATTTAACGATTCGACTTGTTCGTACAGAATCAATATAAAACTGGGGCAGATGCTGTAATCCTCTGTACTGACTTCTAACCTGCTCTAAATGAACAGCTGGAAGCCAAGGTTGATGTGGTAGACCACCTTGAACCAGCAGAAACCAGCCTGACCAATTTAAACAGTGTGACATTCACTGCCTTTCAAGTTGACATGTAGAGCAGCTTGTGAAAACCCAGATCCACAGCGCTCTGCAAATTCCCATCGCATCTCGTCGAGGAGTATTTTCTCTCGGAGTGTTTGCCATGCTGAACTGCCGTGTGGTTTGATGGCTAGACCGCAGGCTTATTAAAGTCTTCTCCAGGGCCTATAATGCCTGCCGTTTACTAATAGTCCTCACCACAGCGCCACCACAGCAGGCCTGGAGGTTCAGAACTACACATTTACATACCTACAGCCGCACGAGCCTAGCCCAGTGTGATCCAGGCCAGCTCTCGTCACTTTAGATCATCTACTGACGCTCCTCTCTCTCTCTTTACAGAGATCTCAGCAACAACCAGATTTCCGAGCTTGCTCCTGATGCCTTCCAGGGCCTGCGCTCCCTAAACTCACTGTGAGTGTGTGTGGAATGTAATCTTTGAAATGTGGCTTTCCAGTGAAAGATTGCTGTCAAATAGCACATCTACTGTAGGTTCCTATCTGATGAAGAATAATTGACAGAGCAGCCATCGAGTGTTAGACAGTGTTTAGGTTATTATATGCCGAAACTTTTAGGTCCAATAATTAACACCTCTGTTTTTTCAGAATTTAGAAATAAGAAATGACCTGTCAATAAGTTTTTATATAAACTGTGCATTCCGCTAGTTTCTCAGTTTGGTGTGTTTCACCTGGACACAAAATAATATAGAGCTGAGGATCATCAGAATAGCAGTGAAAGCTAGCACCATTCTGATAATATCTTCCAAGGGTAACATGTAAAGTGTGAAAAGTAACGGCCCTAGTACTGAGCCCTGAGGTACTCCATGTCCTATTTTTTTATCTAAAATTGCACAAAATAGGGTTAGGTGTGAGTGTGTGTGTGTGTGTGTGTGTGTGCTGTAAGTATGGTAGAGGACGCTGTGTTTAGAGTGTTGGAAGCAGTTTCGAGTGCTGTGAAGGGTTGTTTGTGACATATCTCATGAAAATGTATTAGGCCACGCTGACTTAACCTTTCTGGGCATGAACTCATTAATATTCATGACAACCCTTCACCGCGGCATAACTTTCTGTACATCACCAAAGTTCTGTATGTGTATATAAGTCAGCGGACTGTCGACAGGTTTTCTTTTTTTCTTACAATTTGCATGAAATGAAAACTTATGCAACCTGTTTTGTAAATGTGTTTTATTGCTCTTATTGTTATCTCTCAGGGTTCTGTATGGCAACAAGATCACTGATCTGCCCAAAGGAGTGTTTGACGGACTCTACACCCTCCAGCTGCTGTGAGTGTATCTTCCAGAGCGAGATTTTATTCCTCAGTACTTGCGCAAGAGTATATAGAGCTGTACAGAACATTCTGATCATTTGGTTTTGGAAGAATTCCTCCATTCGCTCTTCATTGGAGAATCTGTTGAGATATCTAAGAGTTTCTATTCATTACAGTTTTTTTCATAAGGGCTGGGAAGTACTTAACGGGTGTAGATTATAACAGTTTATTTAATGTAAAGTGCTCGCTCGAAATCATCATCTCTCTCTTTGTCGTGTGTTTCCAGCCTTCTAAACGCAAACAAGATCCACTGTCTTCGTGCCAACACCTTTCAGGACCTGCAGAATCTCTCACTGCTTTCTTTATATGACAACAAAATCCAGACACTGGCCAAGGGCACCTTCACCTCGCTACGTGCCATCCAGACCCTGTGAGCTCTCACACACTCACAACATATGCATTTAAGTGATTTTAATAAACCTGAAGCTGAATGGTGTTTGCACAAGGATGTTGATGAGGTGCCTGTGTTTATGTGACTGCAGTCATCTGGCTCAGAATCCCTTCATCTGTGACTGTAATCTGAAGTGGCTGGCTGATTACCTGCGCTCCAACCCCATCGAGACCAGCGGTGCCCGCTGCACCAGCCCTCGCCGGCTCGCCAACAAACGCATCGGCCAGATCAAGAGCAAGAAGTTCCGCTGCTCTGGTAAAACACTTCAGCACACCACCAAACATCACTGTAGAAACCCCAAACTCTACACACCATCAAACACAGTCACGCTGGCTACCCATCACACCACGACCTCTTACTGTACTGAATAACCTTTTTTCCACACCATATAAATTACAGTGACACTGCAGGTAAACACATTACATATCAGTACAGAAAAATTCTATTTCAAATGCCTGTATTCTGTGTGAATCTGTGTTAAAGTGTAATGTATTTCTGTGATGTTCAGCTGAACTGTCAGCATCATCACTCCAGTTTTTAGTGTCACGTGATCTTCAGAAATCATTTTAATATACTGATTTACTGCTCAAGAAACATTTCTGATTATTATTTTGAAAAATTATTCTTTTGATATTATGTTGAAAACAGTTGTGCTGCCCAGTATTTTTCATACGTTTTATTTTCAAAAGTTCAAAAGATTTAATGCATTTATTTAAAATAGAAATATTTTGCAACATTTTAACGTTTGGTCCGTTTTGCACAAAGAATGTTTCTTGAGCAACATCTTCAATTGTAATGATGTGTCATAGTGTCTTGTTGAGCAAAAATCATGTTTTGTTTTGGAAAATAGATCAGAATCCTATAGAGGAATTTTGAACTGCAATATTTTCTGTGTTACACACAGTGCATGCAATGCTTGATACAGAGAAGCTCAGGAAAATACAGTTTGCAGAGCTGATTCTCACACAAGCATTTTGTCCAAGAAAGCCTCTAAACAACAGCTGCTGAAATGGATTGATACACATGCCGTAACACAAGCCAGACAAATGTCAAATCTCAATGTTTCATGCTGTGCACCACTGCATACACACTGCACCTGTACGGTAACCCTCTGTGCCTTATCAGTTTTCCAAAGCTCATCTGTGAATGCGTTTGTATGATTAGTTTTGGTGATTGTTGTTTTCTTGTGTCTCTATCACAGCCAAAGAGCAGTACGTCATCCCAGGTGAGTGTGTGCTGCGTTCATAAACATGACACGAAGCCTCGATTTTCTCCATAGTCTGTGTTTCAGCAGCTACTTTAATTCCACTACAATAAAGTAAGAAATGATGATGAGTCATGTAGACGGTGGGGATTTGGTGGTGATTGCTCTGACAAACACTTGCGGTCTCCTGGAGTGTGCGTGTGCTTTAATTATTGAACACTCATTAGATAACAGCCTCAGCTTTGGTGCATGTGGACACTTCCTCTGTTTGTCTCTCCTGAACACATCTGGTTGCGAGGCCGGATGATGACAGTGTTGTGTTTGCTACAGGAACGGAGGACACCAGGCTGAGCAGCGACTGTAATAATGACCCTGTCTGTCCAGCCAAGTGTCGCTGCGAGTCCAATGTAGTGGACTGCTCCAATCTACGGCTGAACCGCATCCCTGAGCACATCCCAGCATCCACCACTGAACTGTAAGACAGCAAACAGTCTTACAAAAATCAACCATGCTTGTATTGTAGTAAAAGTGTATTAACTAAGGCTTTTTGGTGCATTGATTACCATTTGTATAACAGCTTTACTACAAAAAGGATGGTAAAACTATAGTAGGTCCAGCAGAATCATGCATAATTAGTTACACTGGACCACAAAACAAGTCATAAGGGTCAGTTTTTCTACAGTGAGATTTGAACATTATCTGAAATTGAGTAAATAACTTTCTGATGATGTGTTTGATGATGATTTGTTAGGAGTTGACGATATTTTGAAATATACAACTACTGGAAATCTGGAATCTGAGGGTGCAAAAAATCTAAGTATTGAGAAAATTGCCTTTAAAGTTGTCCAAATGAAGTTCTTAGCAATTCATATTACTAATCAAAAGTAACGTTTTCATATATTTATCGTAGGACAATATCTTCACGGAACATGATCTTTACTTTTGGCATCAAAGAAAAAATGGATAATGTTGCCCCATACAATGTATTGTTGTATATTGCTAAAATATACCTGTGCCGCTGATGACTGCTGCTGTGCTCCAGGCTCAGATTTGTGGTTACCATAGTAAATAGGGTTTCCACTACAAATGCCATTACAAACATTGCAAACCATGAATTGACCATTAACCCCCTGGGGTCGGCAAACGCATACATGCATTTTGAGCTGTCTTCTGCTGATGACACTGATAAGAACTTAAATTACACACTGAGTTTTGATCGTACAGATAAGAGCAATACATCAATCAATGAAGGATCTACTTTAATTTGGATACACATATAATAACAACACAACTTTGTGCATTAAGAAAATGAAGAAAACATAAAGGGTGCCAGCAGAAATCATTAAAACTTTTAGTTTCAGTGGTTTTAACAAGCTACCAATAGAAGGAACCCGTTTACCAGTAGAGACCAACAGGCACCATCACAGTTTCCATTAAAACCATTTCAAGTCCTATTAAAACCAGTATAACCATTACAAGCTCTCTGATGGTTTCTGTTCCAGTTTTCAGCAGGGTAACCATGGTTGATTTCCGTAAGGGCTGTCTGTGTTATTTCATCTCATTCTTTGGGTTTTCTCCAGGCGTCTCAACAATAACGAGATCACAGCGATAGAGGCCACAGGTGCTTTCAAGACGCTGTCTCACCTGAAGAAAATGTAAGTGTCTCCGCTCTCTCTCTCTTTCTCGTCTGTGTGAGGCTCTGGTCCTGATGCTCCTCTGACATCATGGTTCCATCTGCAGAAACCTGAGCAACAATAAGATCTCTGAGATCGAGGAAGGGGCGTTTGAGGGGGCGTCTTCAGTCAACGAGCTGCACCTGACGGCGAACCAACTGGATTCTGTGCACAGCGGGATCTTCAGAGGACTGGACAGCCTACGCATGCTGTGAGCCCCCGCTTCTGCCGAAACACAGTCAGATTCAGACATAATGTATGGTTTTAATCTTCACGTCTTTCTGTTGTAGAATGCTGCGCAACAATCGCATCAGCTGCATTCACAACAACAGCTTCACAGGTTTGAACAACGTCCGTTTGCTGTCGCTGTACGACAACACGCTGACCACCATCACACCCGGAGCCTTCGACACGCTGCAGAGCCTCTCAACCCTGTACGAGCCAAACACACACTGGCAGAAATCCTGAGAAAGAGTTTAGCATGTGGTGGTAGAGACAGATGTTTCCTGTAATCATTAACTTGAGCCAGATCATTCCTGGGAAGCCGTTCCATTGGAGCGTCACGGTCCCTTCAACAGTTTTTGAGTTGATTTAACTCATGTATTAGTACCTTTCACACTGAGTGCGAGTGATGGGTTAGTTTACCCAAAGATTAAAATTAACACACAATTTATTCTACCGCAAGCCATCCTAGGTGTTTATGACTTTCTTGTTTTAGACGAATATAATCAGAGTTATATTATAAAATATCCTGGCTCTTCCGAGCAAACAGTGGTCAAGGCCAATGAAGTGCAAAATGCATCATAAAAAAAGTGCTCCACACGGCTAAAAGATTGTTGCTGCGTCCGAAATCGCCTACTACCCTGCTATATAGTAGGCGAAAAACAGCATGCGAGGCGAGTAGTATGTCCGAATTCGTAGCAGTCGAAATTCAGTAGGCGAG
>JAUCMT010000024.1:1643509-1663446 GCA_032357475.1 Enteromius thamalakanensis | reverse complement strand
GTGCTTGACAAGGTGTTAAAGTACTCACGGACCTTTTCCACCTTTCTAACAAACATCATGTTTGGCTCGGTGGGATCGACGTAGTACATGAACCTTGACACGGCATCCACCTGAAATTACACACTTCAGGTTAAAATAGACTGTACTGCATAAAGAAAGACCAATACACAAACATTTCTTTTTCATCACTCGTTCAAATTACTGACCTCTTGTTTGCTGTCTTTGTTCTGTAAGTCTACGTGCAGGTAGTTATAAAATCCACGTAGAAGGGGGTGGTCAATAGAGTGCTTAGCGTATAAGCCTCTTTTTTCCATCTCCACCCTCACAGAAGAGCCCCACCTGGTTCGCCCCGTGCTGAAGTAAAAAAAAAAACAGCAGGGGATAAAAACGACTGTGTAAATTTAAGAGAAATCATACCCGCTGTTAACATTTTAGACTCTGGGGCATGCTGATGTGAAGCTGTACCTCTGATAGTACTCTCCAGAGCTCTCTTCAGATGAGGGATCATTAGGAGGCTCCACTGGACCTTCTGCTCCTCCTCCACAACTCAGAGGCACAGCAGAAGTAGACGGCCTAGCTGCTTCCGGAAGGACTGTGGGCATGTTATTAATCACTAAGCCCCTTGACTGCATCTCCTCAACCATCCTAAAGTAATGTGAAATATAACACAACATTTTATACATCAGTGTGTAGTTGTTTGATTTGAAGCCAGATACAGAAAATCAGAGAAGCATAAGTGTGAGTTACAAACCTGGAAAGAGGGTCAGCGGAGTCCAGTATGGAACGGATCTTTCCAAACTCCCAGAAACGTCCTTTGTGACAAAATTCAGACAACTCTTTCTTTGCCTCCACGACGACAGCCTGGATCTCTGCCTCCGTGCGGTTCCTCATACACACCTTCCTGAGATGACCAGGAAGAGAGTGAGGAGCCTTTTTGCAAAAAGGACAGAGGAAGTACATCCTGCTGTGGAAGGATCTGTGGAGATAACAAAACCCAACATGTTATAGAACAAAGACAAAGAGCAACACAGTTAAAACACCAGCATGCCACAGAATGTAAACATATATATACACACACCTGAGGTCTGTTCCATAAAACAAGTTAACCAAATAAGTCAGGCTTATGGCAGATAGTCTGACTTATTTGAATACAAATTAACTTGCAATAAGTCAGACTAACTGAAACAAGCCTGGCTTATACTCAAATCTTGGTTTATGGAACAGGCCCCTGGCCTTTACACACACAAACAAACAAAAACATCTGTCTACTTCTGAGGTTTGTAAACTCAGTAATAAAGACTCTTTTGACTGGGCATCCACAACTTTAGTTAACTCAAATGACAAAAAAATGAAAGATAAACTTAGTTTAAAGGTCTGCTGCATAAGGCAGAGTGTACTTACTTCTCAGAAGCCATTTCAACGGTTGAAAAGAGAGATTCTTCCAAGAGTGAAGAGCAACAAGCCGTGGCAGTAAATGACACAACAGTAAAACATTTTCAAAGAACACAGTCTTATGGTCACCTGGCATCAGGTCAACAGCCAATCACAACACAGCATTCAGGATCATTAGCAGTTTTTTGTTCTCACAAGGAATGCTGCTATGGACTGTAAATGGCTGAATAGCATTAATGGTTCAAATGTGCTAATGTTGACAGTGTCGTTAGCAAGTTATTGTTCTGAAAACAAAACCAGCACTCTTGAGTTCTGTCTCACTTTTTTTCATTTCAAACAAGAAACTGATTTGATGTTATTTTGATGATTTTGATGTAAAGTTCATCCTCCTGTTAGGAAGAAAAACATGAAGAATAGAATTAGTTTGTTCATTCTGTTAACATTAGTTTAAGCATATTAACAGGTTAACAAGTTATTGTTTTTTGTGAACAATGACAATGTATTTATATAAAATTATAGTTATTCACTCAAAACTGTGTATTTTGTTCTCATGAATCAAACATTAATTCATGCTCCCTATTAAATGTAAAGAATGTTAATAAAGGCTTAAAACAGTTGTTTACTAAAAGCTTAATTGTTTTAACATCCTCCACAGCTGATTCAGCTCATTAAGGCCCTTATTCAGAGGGTCAGGTTTGTAGAGTAGGGAAAATTCTGCATGTGGCTGGGTTCATTAACTGACTGCTCCAGCAGCAGGGACTCCATTAAAACAATAAAACAAAACACAAAGTAGTAAGAAGCAACAGAAGGATGGTGACAAGATAAGATACAGGTAACAAACAGAATAATATAGAAAATAGTGTACAACTATACATAACAGTTGTTGGTGTAGAAGGAGAAGAGCAGTGGGGAGAGAACACAGCCCTAAGGAGCTCCAGTGCTGGTCATCCAGAAGCTGGATGTGGTTTAACCCATTCTCACTAGCTGTTGCCTGTCTGTCAGAAAGCTGCTGATCCACTGACAGACAGAGCTAGGGACAGAGAGCTGGGTTAGTTTGGGCTGGAGGAGTGATGGGATGATGGTGTTGAGATGTGTTGATAATGTGTGTAAGTGCTGGTAGGAGTATGGGAGAGATTTCTTGGAGAAGGTGAGAGGGGATTGGATCTAGTGGGCATGATGTAGCATGGCTGGTGAGGAGAAGTTTGGATACTTCTGCCTCTGAGAGAGGACAGAAAGAGAAGATTGCAGTGTTAGCTGTGGATGTTGTCTGGGTTAGTTCCTGGGTGCGTGGAGCTAAGAACTGTCTGCTGATTGTTGCAGTTTTGTCAGAAAAGAAAGTAGCGAAATTATCAGCAGTTATAGAAGTGGTTGGAGGTGGTGCTGGTGGGCAGAGGAGTGAGTTAAATGTTTTAAAGAGGTTACATGTGTCTGGAGCATTGTTGATTTTGGTGTGTAAGAATGTGGATTTTGCGGTATGTACTTGCGCAGAGAAGGATGAATTAAGTCAGATGGGTCATTAGATTTGTGCCATTTGTGCACAATACAATTTGTCCCATGAGCAGAAAGAGAAAAAGGGTTTTGCTTTTTAGTCCCTAAGCGAGATGGGGGTCTACGATCTATATTCGACCTGAGACATCTGAATCACTGCCCTAATAAAACAGCCGTTCAGAATGCTCACATTTAAAGCCATTCTCTCACAAATACAGCTGACAGACTGGATATTTCACTGGACCTGAAAGATGCATACTTTTATGTACAAATAGCCCCTCATCACAGGCCATTTTTGAGATTCACCTTCGAGGGGACAGCCTTCGAGGGCGCTTCCCCCTCTAAGACAGATGGGAATCCATGTTCTAAATTATCTCGAGGACTGGCTCGTTCTAGCCCGTTCGCAAGAGGAGGCGGAGAGGCACAGGGCATTGAACAAGCTTGTGCAGACCGACCACACAGAGGGTATAAGTTAACCTTGTGAAATATATTGATTGATGGAAATAACTTTTTTGTATTACATTTTTTCTTTTAATTAATAGCCATTATTATTTTCCTTTTAATCCAATATGTTTTGACATGTCAGAATATACTGCAGCAGTAACAGCTTTGCATGCTCTGGCGCTAAATTATGTGTGTTATGGCGCTTTTCCACTATGTAGTACCAGCTCGCCTCGGCTCTGTTTGGTTTTTCACTGTGTTAAAGTTGTACCTGTAACTTCCACAATAGTACCTGGTTGTCTTGCGGTGACGTAATCTTCTACGCGACATCTCACTGGATCTCTCGCTGGATCCTTTCTTGGGCAACCAAACAAAGAAAAGTCTCCTCCTGCACCTCCTCGTTTGACCACGGCGTATTCTTCCGAGTTGCCATAATATTGGATATGTCACACAATCTCTGACCAAACTTTTTAAAAATGGTGGGGGTTATTCTGGATACTATTGCTGGCGCGTGCAATGATGAAGCAGTGAATAGTGACGATTCTCTCTGACCATTCAGCAGTCTGCTGTGTTTTCACGTCACATTTTAGAATCGCTTGGAACCTCGCCGGAGGTGGTACGGAAAAAAGTACCTGGAAGCCGGTACAGGTACAACTTTTACACAGTGGAAAACCAAACAGAGCCGAGTCGAGCCGAGCCGAGGTGAGCTGGTACTGTGTAGTGGAAAAGCGCCATAGATGTGCTGTCTGAAGCAACATTTCTTTAGTGTGGATGTATTTCAGTATATCTGAGAAAGACCCACAGGTAGCGATTTGCAAATAATGCCAGAATTTCAATAGGGGTGCGTCTGCAAAGACTTTCTCCATGTCGTGTTTAATTTATCACCTGAAATCCAAACATGAATATGAGAGGAACACGGCACAGAAAAGGAAAACCCCTCTGAGTCTGTGATGGACATTTTTGAAAAGGATTTTAATAAGGTTTACTAGGGCTGCACAAGATATATAATGATATAGATGATATAGCATCTCGTCATTAAAGCCAGTTCTTTGATTAACAGTAAATCTCCATCAGCTGATTTTAAACCGACCACCAGTTAATACACAGAGCCGTACACAATATCATGTTCAGTTTCGAGGGTGTATCATTGGCGTTGCTTATCAGTGATCTACGGCTCTGTGAACAAACTAGAGGTCCATTTGAAAACAGCTGATAGAGTTTACCGTGTATGGGGGACCGGAGCCACTTTTGTATGACCTCTGGTCCCTGCACAACTGTCTCACCTCTAACAGCTTATGGAGTTCCAGTAGTGTTTTTTATGTATGTTGTTATCTGTAAGATATTGTTTGACTGTTTGTCTGTTATTATATAGTGATTCAGATCTTGACACACACAATTGCTCTTCTCTTCTCCTGCAGAAGAGCACGCATTACAGAAAAAAATCAATTACAGTTAGATTTGAAATGATCAGAAAAATGACCTGAAACATTTTGTCTGCAGTGGACAGCTTTGTGAAGTCCCATCTACTCCACGCTCTCTTTGTGAGCTGGCCGACTGTCAAAACAATGCCCCCTGTGTGGAGCGTGGGGGCCATGCACTCTGTCAATGCCTGGAAGGGTTTGGTGGACCACGCTGTGAAAAGTTGGTCAGTGTCAACTTTGTGGACCGAGACTCCTACCTGCTACTGAGTGACCTGAAGAACTGGCCTCAGGCTAACATCACGCTACAGGTACTCAACAACGACCTAACTTTTTCTAGGCCCTGGCAAACTAGGTGCCGATGATAGATCTCATTGGTTCTATTCTCAGGTGTCCACCGCAGAAGACAATGGCATTCTTCTGTACAATGGGGACAATGATCACATTGCTGTGGAGCTTCATGAAGGTCATGTTAAAGTCAGTTATGACCCTGGCAGCCAACCAAGTCATGCAATCTACAGGTGATCTGAAGTTTAAGTGGTATTGTTACATTACTAGATTACATTAGGTTTGATTTCATTTTCAAAAGATCAAGCAATTTTGCATTTCCCATTCATCAGCCATCTAAAGATAATTTCATGCAGCTTTAATACAATTAAAAATTTCACATCAGATATCTTTCATGTTTATTTTTACACAGTACTGAGACCATCAATGATGGTCAGTTCCACACTGTAGAACTGGTGACCTTTGACCAGATGGTGAACCTTTCCATAGATGGTGGTAACCCAACTACCATGGACAGCTTTGGGAAAGTGCAGCCCCTGAGGGGAGAAGCTCCACTATATGTGGGAGGTAGGAGTGCCTCCATCACAGTTACTAACCGTCATTCACCACTGTGAACCCACCTAGACATGACACATGCTTTCTACTCTATTGCTCTTGAACTTTGGTAGAATCACCAAACCCAATGTGGGATAGGCTCTAAAAATCCCCACCACTAACACACAAATGGGCAGCCTGGACAGAAGGACAAGTGAAGTGATAATGTCCTGATCATGATGGAATATCAACACTCTTGCATGGCTCCTCAAACAATGAGATTTGAAAATATACAGTAACAATATACCAAGGTTTTTCAAATCCAGTCCTAGAGTGGGCCACTACATAGTTTAACTCCAGCCCTTATTTAATCCACCTACCTGTAAATTTCCAGCAATCCTAAAGCCCTTTATTAATTTGTTCACATGTTGGTCAGAGTTGTAGATCAACTCTGTATGACAATTGACCTTGAGGAACAGAATTTAAAGAACTCTGCCATATGTAATTAATGTGAATTTATGTGACATCGGTGTTCTTCTCCATGTGTACCAATGGTCTCTTCTCAACTCTGCTTTAACAACACCTTCTTGCTGAATCAGGCATGCCGGTCAGCGTCCACCCCACAGCTCCTCGCATCTGGCAGATCCAAAACAGCTCCAGTTTTCACGGCTGCATTCAGAACCTGTACATCAATAATGAGCTACAAGACTTCACCAAAACCCAGATGAAACCTGGTGTGGTGCCTGGATGTGAGCCCTGCCGAAAGATATACTGCCTCCATGGTATTTGTCAACCCAACACTGCCATAGGCCCCATATGCCATTGCCAGCCTGGATGGAGTGGGCAACACTGTGACCAGCCTTTGGCGAACCCCTGTCTGGGCAGCAAGTCAGTCAGATTCTTCAAGTGAAACATGCAGAGCAGTCTGAGGTACAAAAAGTAATGCTCTAATTCTTTCATTTGTTTAACACAGGTGTGTCCATGGGAGATGTATTCCAATGGACATGCAGTCATATCGTTGTGAATGTCAGGAGGGTTTTCATGGAGCCCTGTGCAACCAGCAGGAAGAGCTCTTCAATCCATGCAGAAAGCTTCAATGCAAACATGGTCACTGTCAGATATCTGACAGAGGAGATGCCTACTGTCATTGTGAGGTGGGCTACAGTGGAGAGTTATGTGACAAGGGTAAGAAAACATAAGCTCAGCCCTTCGGGTGTATGGTCATTATTAAGCATTGTGTTTCTGATGAGAAAAAGCATGAATAGCTGCTTTACTACTCTGGTGTTGTTCGGTTATTTTAGACTGAAGTTTA
Organism: Enteromius thamalakanensis; assembly: GCA_032357475.1. Classification (NCBI taxonomy): domain Eukaryota; kingdom Metazoa; phylum Chordata; class Actinopteri; order Cypriniformes; family Cyprinidae; genus Enteromius; species Enteromius thamalakanensis. The sequence continues at coordinate 1,656,573 of JAUCMT010000024.1, read as the reverse complement.
GAAATGGGTAAAAATCGCTGTCTTATCAGAATGGTACAAAACGCAAAGACTTTCATGGCAGTCGCCAATAATAATTGAATTATTACACGATTATGACATCCGGTCAGTTTTGTCTTTGAACAACACAAGTGTGACACTCAAGAACACCAGAGGTTTACGTTTGTGTTTTCTATGCTATTGAGTATTTGTAGTTGTCCGCTGTTAATTTGACTTTGACACGGTTTCTTCTGTTTTAGAGTCCGAGTGTCACGGAGATCAAGTGCGGGACTTCTACCAGGTCCAGCGCGGTTACGCCATCTGTCAGACCACACGCATGGTGTCGTGGGTGGAGTGCAGCGGCGCCTGCGACACGGGCTCCTGCTGCGCCAGTCAACGGATGAAACGCAGGAAATACACTTTTGAGTGCAGCGATGGCACGTCCTTCAGCGAGGAGGTTGAAAAGACCATCAAGTGTGGCTGTGTGGGGTGCATGTAGAACACAACCACTAGCATCACCACCTCATCACAGTCTGACAGAACCGCAGAAAGAGCCATCACAAAAAGTCAACAGAAGTAGATTTCATCTTTCATTGGGTATACAGAGACATATACCCCCCACCACCACCCCAACCCTTTATATTTCCACCACAGCCTTTGGTAAGGTCTCAGAAAGGTAAAGTAACACCAAGTCTGCTGAGAGGAAGGCGAGAGAGGTGGCCCCTGGCTTGTTTCAGCCCAAAAGCAGGACAGTAGTCATGTATTAGAAGAAAATGATGGTCTTTTTGACTCACTGCAGTGCAGGACGTGTATTTGAGCACATAAGGCTCCAAATTGGTGACGAAAGGAACATCCACATTTCCACCAAGCCTGAATAAAACTAAATGTATGATATATCTGTGTGGAAGAATACGTCCTCAGAGACATGCTGGTAAAATAAAACCAAGATGTGCATGGAACAACATGCTGTCTTGCCAGATATTCAGTCATTTTGTGTTACGGGTGGCACACGGGACTCTTCCATGTGTCCCTGACCCAATTCCACTGCAAACATGACATCCTTAATAAACGACATGGGGGGCCAAAAATACCCAGCAGCCTTCCATGCCATTGTGTGAAGAGCTCTGCGGCGCTCCTGGTGCCATAACATAGAGTTACGTTGTTGGAGGTGAGCTTCTTTACTATGTCTTGACTTTCGATAGATCGAGGTAGAGCTGAAGAAAATCAAAGTCCAATAAAAGGATCAATTCGATCTATTCCATATAGTGTTTGTCATTCCATTACCTCAAACAGAGAACTCTACAGAATGTAAGGGAGAGCTGAAGTCAAGCGCTAGATAGATCTCATCGCACTGTTTTCTAAGATGCATGCTCATCGTCATGTGATGTCTGGATTGTGGTTAATATTAGTACTGCTGAGCAGAAAATAGAACATCGCTTATCGAAACACTGCTAAATATGCAACGCCACTGCAGTTTTTATATTGGTCAGTGTTGAAACTGTTTGAGGGGTACAATATGACTATGGGTTATGACCACAACACTGTACTCATCGAAGTGACAATTCTCCCGTGGACGTAACCGTAACGATTTCCCAGATTCCACCGAGTTCTCTTTTGGATTCCTGCAGTATTACCTCTGCAAGCTACTGCGTTCATGAAGGTTTGCAAATTCCCATGAACATCGTCCTAGGATTAAAACATAAAGAAGTGCAGTTTGGCTTATTTCATTTAATTTTGGTGGGTGTTTATTTTTTTCGCGTTGATTTCCTTCTCCTAACTCCCTAGACCTTCACTTTATACAGAAATGCGTAACAGATTCTAATATATATTTGTATTTCATTTTGGTATAGTATTTTTATATGTTAAAGAATAAATTTGTGTTTTCAGGATTTTACTATCAAACAGCAGTGTGAAATTCGGTGACTCGGTCGTTGCTTACGCAGGCTACAGTGGTTTGAAACTGGCCAAAAGCATAGATAATTATTAGCCTTATTGTAATAGGACCCTGTGTCGATTGTTTTGGAAGGTTTTTTTTTTTTTTTAAATTGTAAATGTTGTCTTCCACGTGAATACCACATTTAATTCATTTAAAATATCTGTGGTTAATTGTGTAATTATTTATTTTAAGACTGTTCCAGATAGAAAGCTGAAATTTCATTTATGAGTATGCTGATTTGAGTTTGTAATAAAGCAGAGGAAAAAGAGGTCAAGACAAGGCATTTAATAAGGGTAGCTACCATCCAGTCCTCATCTTAAAGAGCAAGTCAATATCCCCGACCGCTAATGACGGTTTCTCTGATTAAGAACAGAACAAAAGATGAGAACTAGCAGTAAGTTAATCCTCCATACATTCATTATACCACATGGTTGGTTTTGTTTCACGTTTGTGGATACTTATTGCTCTTATTGTACACTGAGGTACTGGGAATGAAAGTTAATGTCGGTTTCATTGCTTCCGTGCAGACAAATCATTGGAAAGGGTTCCAGACGTTTCATGTAGATTGCATGGGTCTGAACTAACCTTGTGCCAGTCACAACCATCGCGTCACAAACTCAAGAACCTGTATTGTGAAAGATACTGTCGCTGTTGCATATAGAACATTTAAGAGCTCTTGCTGTTTATTCTTCTGATGTTACGTTGATAGTTACATTAACTGCAGTTACTCCGAATGTAAGTAGCGCCACCAAAATGTTTACTGAACTTCCTCCTTTTTCATTCATTAAAATGTGTGATTATATGAGTGTCTATGTCTGCTTTAATCAAAACTACAAAAATGTTTGAACTTTTGGTTCTTGGCACAAACAAATTTGGTCGTCACTGAAAAAAAACATGGGATTATTAAAGATTTGCTCGACATAAATGTATTACCTGTTGAATACATATACTAAAAATGCTGGCTTCTACCTGCATTTTCTGAGTACACAGTTAAGATGCAATCTTTCCTTCTTCACCCACTTCAAATCGTTTCACAGATTCTTGTCCAGGGTAGGGCAGCTTCACCGCTGCTCTCATTAAATGAAGTTTTGCAGTCTTAAAAATGCCCTAACCACTGAAAATGCATCAGCAAAAGACAAAATGCATGAAACTCAAAGTTGATTCAACTTGATGCACAACTCCTAAACCATATACAAGGGGTATGGTCTTAAGTTCTGGTGATGGTGTTTAAAAAATACATTTCAGAATGCTTCAAACTCAAAAAAGTAAAAGACATAACATCAAAATATATAATTTCATATACTTCCAACTATGAATTGTATGAACTAGGGTTGGGTCGATGTCGCCGATGGCCGATAGACATCACGATGCTGAGCTGGCATTGCGATGCTCTGCCCCGCCGCAGCAGCAGCAACCAGCTCGCGAAAAACACACTTAATCTATGGCGGCAAATCTATGCCATTAATAAGCAAGTGCACCACTCATGCCGGCGAGTGCAGTAAATCCTTTCCGAGACAGGAAAACCGATGTACATGGGAAGAAACGGGGCCGCGAGTTCATATCAAACCCTCGCGCGCGCTTGATGTGTCATCCGCGCGCAATTCAACCACTCCTACGCTCAATCCTCTCTCTCTCACCTGCTCGTGTGAACACTGTTTTGTCAGTCGTGGGGCGGGGCTTGGTGTTTCCGTTACAACTAAACCCCGCCCCATCTATGGCGACGACGATTTCTTGTCCATCACGATGTTTCACATTAGACATCGTACGATGCCAAATGGTCGACATCGCCCAACTCTAGTATGAACATTACACACCTTCATCACATACATTCAACCTCTACTGGTTATCTTCAACTAGTCAAACCCTTAAAGGAATAGTTGACCCAGAAATAAAAATGACCCCATATTTTACTCACCCCAAAGCCATCCTAGGTGTTTATGACGGACTAAGAAAGTCAAGCTTAGTAGATAGTGCTCATTATACTGAAGCTCTGTAAATCAGATATTTCCACAAGCACTAGGTTAGTTTTACAATGCAGTACTTGCACACACACATATATACATATATATACATATATATATATATATATATATATCTCCAATTTATGGAAAATAATGGCCACCATCCACCAGCATTACCAAGTTTGGAAGAGCCAGGATGCAATACTTTTAATTTTTGGGAGAACTATTCCTTTACCAATGAACTGAAACATTTTCTAGCCAATTAATCCAAATTTAGAAAACATGTAATATTGCATAGATTACTTTGTAAAACTGTACCGTAAATATTATTTTGTTAATGTTTATCTAAACAAAAGTGATAGGAACACACTGTATGCACACGTTTCTGTGTATGGAAACAAAAATACTGTAGACCAGGGGTGTCAAACTCAGTTCTTGGAGGGCCACAGCTCTGCACAGTTTAGGTCTAACCAGCTACAAATCACACCTGCTTTGAGTTTCTAGTGATCCTAATGACCTTGAATAGCTGGATCAGCTGGGTTTGATTTGGGTTGGAGCTAAACTGTGCAGAGCTGTGGCCCTCCAGGAACTGAGTTTGACACCCCTGCTGTAGACTGTGGTAAACTAAAAACATTAACTATGACATACTTCAATTCAATTTTGTCTTATACACCACTGAAGTTCAATTAACAATAAAAAAAAATATATGAAAAAGTTTGGGACAAATTTCTCATCTATGTGCAAAAAGAAAGGCTTTATTGAGGCAACCTCAATCACTTATAAATACAGATAAGAAAAAGGCACATTATTCAGGTTACAAAGCCACTTTAATTAGCTAAAATTATTAATTGTTTTAGAATTGTGGATCATTCCTTAAATAATATCTGGTTCAAAAGTCCAAGCTATACAATGTAACGGTCAAACAAGCAAGTGAGTTACTGGGTTACTTATAACCCATATTTAAAATGCCCCATTAATGGGAATCAGCCCCTTTATTTCTTGACTTCTTTTTACATTAATGACTCCAAGAAAAAAAGGTTTTAGTCTTTTTTTTTCATAAACAAATAGGTTTCTTAAAGCATAACTGGAAAAAGTATGACACTTAAAAGAACGAACTCTGGAAAATTTTCCCAAATCTAACTAAGACAAATCTCTCTCAGATGACAGTAAATCCAAAGCTCGGAAAATGTACTGCCAAGCTTAAAAAATAGCTTCAAAAATAAGTATCTGAAAAGCACCCTGTGTTCTTATGAAACATTTCTTCATGAGTTTCTAGTACACCTGTACACATTTTTCATGGTTTTGAGGTCCTAGTACGCTTTGTGGGAGTGACCAGTGCTTCCAAGCCTCGCTTTGTGGAAGACTTGGGAGAGGCAGTCTGTGAAGGAGTGCCTTCCATCTTTCTTTGTGACCTAGTTAACACTTGGTCTTCCAAAGCCAGAGGTTTAACGTCCACGTCTAAAGATTGGGATTCTAAATTATTAGGGCCTTTCTGAATCACCGGTTTCTTTGTGTCAACTTTAGTCAGACTTGCTTTTATCTGCTGTGCCTTAACAGTTCCGGTTTTGATCAGTATCTGTTTTTTACTCGAGGTGTTTGTTGAGGCATTCTCACCAATGGCTTTTGCCGTTTTCCTGAGTGCCTGCAACCTCTTCGGAGAAGAACTGTTTTTGTTACACTGGTTCCTTTTCAAAGCCTGTTGTTTGAGGGCAGAGTTTGTTTTTGCCGTCTTGGTCAGAGATGAGATCCTCTGAACAACCGCAGACTTTGACCCTTTACTTGTCGGCAGTTTTTGTTTGTTGGCTTTCTTTGGGATTATTGCCGCTTTCAAACGAGCTCCTTTGAAAGTTTTCTCTTTGCATTTCTTGTTTTGCTGAACCTGAAGCTTCTCACGCATGTTAGAATATTTCCGAAGAATTCTAGCACTCGCTGGATTTTTCGCACTGGCTGCGGTCAGGGCAAGGCTCTCGGGAGCCTGTGCCGGCGTCACTCCAGCTAGACTCTGTGCCTTTGTACAAATTCGTGTGGCAGTCGTCGGTTCGTGCTTTTCTTTACTCCTCATTGCAGAAATACCCTGACCTAAAGCTTTGGAGAGCAGCCTTTGATTCTTGGGGTTGTTCTTCACTGGTGATGCAATAGCAAACTTTTTCAGGTGCTTCTTCAACCGTTCTGCCTGGAGGCTGGGAAATATCCCGTGAGAGGACCCTGCTCCTGCTGACGAAGTATGAAAGCACAACTGCGTTTCAGATGGAAGTCTGGTGTTGACCTTCTTAACAATTACAAGTGACTTGGTTTCAGTCGACTGCAGGAACCACCTGCAGATACTGGACAAGTCAAACGGCTTCATGAATAACATTTGCACAGGGGATAACTTTTGTTGTTCCAATGGCCTTGACTTTCGTGCCCTTCGTTTGCTTTTCCAGATTTCTTTAAGTCTATCTGCCTTGTTTTTGGGTTTTGGTGCAGGCTGACCCTCCTTGTCCATTGGAACCCAACTTTTGTGCATCTTATCAAACTTTGAATTTAAATTTGAAATCAACTGCAGGTGTTCTTCCCCCCTTAGCGCCTCTAAAAATTTTGGGGGACTGCAAATAACAGGTTCAGTCTTCTGAAGACTAGCTATGCAGAAGGGTTCATCTGACAACTTCAGTGAGCCTCTTATTTGGGCCTCCACATGCTTCCTATTTTGGATTTTAGGTTTTGAACTCAAGGGGCTTTCTTCAGCTTCCCCACTTGATGCTGAAACCCTCAGTTGTCTCAGAAGACGTTTATTTCTATTAGGGGTTGTTGTTGAGCCACAGGGATTTTCAGTATTAGCTACATTGCCTCTTCTCAATGACATGCGTCCAGGGCTTTCTGATGCATCTACAATAGCAGATTTGTTATTGGGCTCTTCTACAATTAAACTGGCACTGCTTCTTAAGGGCATGTGCCCAATTGCCTCGTTTTTTTTACTACAGGTATTACTGGAGTGAGAACTGACAGGTTGTTCACTGATTACATTTTTACTGGAACTTTTAACGGGAGAATCTTTCGTAACAGTCGGTTTAATTGAGTTAACAGTTCTGCTTCGTAAAGGCATATGTGTTACTGCCTCTGAAGGTGTACACAAATCCCTGTTAGATGCCTGCTCACTAATAGAGCTGCTATTTTTTAAAGGTGTCAGCCCTTGATTCTCTGAATGGCCTTCTGTTGGACTGATTGATTTGCTACTTAAAGGCCCTTCATTGTTACTTCTACTTCTCAAAAGCATATTTTCAGAGCTTGGTGGGGATTTTTCATTGGGTGGACAGGTAACAGACATATCAATGGGACTACTTTTGCTTGTAAGTGGGGTTTTTTCAGTGCTTTCAGAGGCGTGGTTTAGTTTGTGGTGCTTTTCATTCTCTGGGGTGGAAACTGTGCTCACAGTCTCTGGAAGAACCTTAGGTGACAAAACACTTGGCAAATATTTATTGACCTCGACGCCTGGACTTGGATGCTCATCTCTTCCAACAGCAGTTCTTGATTTGGGTTTTATTTTGATTGCATTGTCCACAACAAACCCGTTACAAGGATTGGAAGCCGGGAGCTCCGGTGCCATTTCAAGCATGTCTACAGCTTTCAAATCAGGCTCCTGCTCAGTATGCACATTTGTTTCACTAGAATGAGCCTTTGGGCTTTTATCATTGGCATGATCAACAGGTTCAGAAGCACCACACTTCATAGAGTCTTTTGTTGCGTCAACGTTGCCTTTACTTCTACTACGCAAGCATCTGTCCGAGGGCGCTGCATGTTTTGCATTCACAACTTTTGAAGTATGTACATCCTCATCTATCTCACAACATTTTACAAGTGGTTGTACAGTAGAGACTTCAGTCAGGCTGGACACCGCTGAATCCTCTTGATTCTCCACTGGTGGTAGTTCGGAAGAGTTTTGTGTTTGAAGCTCACTTTCAGTGTCATATACAACTTCCTGAGAACTTCTGTCCTCCTCAGGGTTTCCCTTTATTTCTGATGCCTCGGATTGTTCCTGGACGTCTGCTGCAGTCTCGACTTCTGTGGGGGGTTTTATTTCCCTTTCATTTCTTGGTTCTATGTCAACGTCAGTACAGCGCTCTTTGGCCATGTCAGGGGACACATGGATTGGTGATGGCTCCAATGATTTATTCTCACTCTCAGCCTTTCTTTCTGTACCACATACCACCTCTTCTGGCACGGCCCCAATTTGGGAATCACATCCATCTTTCTGTACAGTGAGTTCTGTCATTTCGGTGCTTTCTTCTACCATGTCCATGCGTTTCTCTGAGAACAAATCTGGTTGCAAGGTCAATTCACTCTGATTAACAGACGGTTCATTAAATGCTTGGCCATTACTTTCAATTTTACCTGTCTGACTGGATTCCACCATCAGACCCAGACTTGTTACTTTTACGACATCTCCTGGCATTTCGTTCTCTGTCATCTGTTCCGAAGGTAATTTTGAAATCACATTTTTCATGCAATCCCCTGCAAAAGGTATGTTTACTAAAGGTACACTGCCAGAAAGGACCTGCTTTGGAGTCACTGAGGTGAGCAAGTCTGGTATACGAGCTGGGCAATTCCCAGCGGAACCGCCTATCGATTTACGTGCTAAGGTACGGACTGTTTTAAGTTCCAAGTACTCCTCCACATATTTGTGCCCCCTTGTGCTCTTTCGGGCATTTTGTCGTGGATGCAGTCGATTACGAGATTGTGTCTGACATTCTGTAATTGGTTTTCTAATATAAACTAGGTCACAATGGCTATCTGGATCATTTATGAGATAACTTAAAGAGCCATTCCTTTGTATAAGGCAAGAAACTTTTCTGCTTTTCCTGGCTGTTCTTGGAGATATTGGTACGACAACATTTGATGTCTTTTGAATTGTGGAGGGTTTTACAACAGCATCAACATCTTCATTTTCTGCAAAGCACCTCTGTGTGCATTTCAGCATATCTGCATCATCAGACACAGCAGTACAAGTTGGCAAGCATCTCTCTGTGCTGCATAGACACTTCTTTATAAAATTGTTAGTTGGAATTTGCTGAATGCTTGAACCTAAACCTTTTTTGGCTCCAGGATCATCAGTAGTTGTCTTTGTCATGACAAGTATTTCTGTTGCAGAACACAGATTTCCACACTCAACACCTGTTCCACAAGATGAAGATGACAAAAAGTCAATTTTGTCAAGCTCAACTTGTTTTTCAGTCATTCCCTGTGCAATACTGGAAACATCAGCCTTTAACACCTCTGCAGTAGGCTTTTGGATGTCTGTGACAACAGAAGACTCGTGAGTCTTCCTAATGCTCGCAGCAGGAGCAGCATCCACAGAGCATGTTCTCTCAGACTCAGAGCTGGTTTCAAACGATGCATAACTGGTTGTTGCCTGCTTCTCAGAAAATTTTGGAGTGGGTGCTTTGAAATGGTTGGGAGCAGCCACAGTCTGGACTTCGCTTTGTAGGAAGCCTAATGCATCAACTATTTGGTGCTGATGGTGCAAACACAGCTTTGACACGAACTGTTCCAAAGTGTTCACAGACTGTAGATCTTTTACTTGAGCAAGACTCAGGTCGATGGAGTCACTGAAAGGCAAGGAAATTATAAATATAAGAGACAAATTCGCAACTGTAAAATACTGAAAAATATGTTTGTATGTGATAAGCAAATAATATAAACCAGGTAAAAAGAGACTATATATCCTGATTTACCTTTTGACCAAACGTGCAGCTGGGCTGACAAGAGAATTCCTTAAAGATGCATGTCCTTTGTTAAAATTCTTCTTAGTCGAAAGATCAAGAACTCCATCTAAAGAGACACAAATCATTCAAAACTAATATAAACCCATTTCTTTTTAGTTAGTAGCATTTCTATAACATTTTTATAAATGTATACTGCACCTTGCTCAACATCCTCCACTTTCATCTTTCTCAGAGACAGGTCCAGCGGGGCATCTTGGTCCACCATGATGAACTTTTTCTGAGCAGAACCAACGGAGTCTATTTTGACAGCAGTGGACAACGTGATAGAGCTAGTCTTCAGAAGGCTTTGGTCCTTTTTTCCATTGTTTTGAAGGGAGTCCTGAGAGCAGTTGTTTCTTGAGGTATAATATGAAGCTAACTCATTAATCATCTGCTGCAAGATACCACAAGCCACCACAGGGATGTGTGGATCTGGAATTCTTGGTGTGTATTCTGTTGACAGTTCAAATAGACATGATATTAAAATAAAGTGAACCATAGAATACAAATTAAATCAACATCAAAGGCTGAAAACAAACATCAGAGTTGACAACGACTTTATTTGTATCCCTGGAAAATAAATCACTTTGATAAGAACTGACTAAAAAGGAACATTCTGGCTTAGGGTAAATAAAACTATTATACCTCTGCTAAATACACATTAAGACTTGTGTGAGATGAATCAATTCACTCACTCTGGATGGTACCAGTAACGCTTACTTACAGCAGTAGTAGTCATTTCCATCACTACAATGCACCATGTCTGAACAATCATTTTCACACAAATCACTGACTGTGTGCTGGTATGCTCACCTTTTCTGTGTAACACTGCATTCAGGAATTCCTCCGACTGCCACTCGAGTCTGTTGATATTAGAAGGATCTTTACCTAGTAAAGGTTTCCCCCCACTTTCCACAATTTGTTTGTTGAGTGCAACTACATGTTCCTGTTCAAAGGGGAAAAATACATAAAGAATGAAGGGTGGAGGTGTTTTTACATACTTTAAGAAACACACATGCAACTTAATTTATTTCAAAACCATGGAAATTGAAATTAACACTGAAAATGCTATCACTCAAAGATCTCAAATGCTAGCACCAAAAAAAGAAAAAGGGTCAAAGATCAAAGCGGTTCTTCCAAGGTGTCTTGACATATCAGGAAAAGGGGGGAAAGTGTAAATGAACAAAAAAAAACTACCTTCACTTTTTCTCGTCTTAAGCAGCAGAAAAGACAATTTTCATCAAATGACCAATTTGACACACTTGCAGGCTTACAATCTGTGGATCCAAAAGAAGAGGCAAAATTCAACTGTGTGTGCAGGAAAGGGAACTTGGAAAAAAACTAGCAATTTTACAGTCTAACTAGCTCTCCATTTTGGGAAGTGTGACTTTGTCAAAGTAAAATTAAAACATTCGATCAAAAGCACCCTTTGGCCAGTGCCACCACCAGCTCAAAGAGGATATTGTTCTGGTTGTATTTTTGAACCCTTTGGTCGAGTAACATTGGCTGTACCAGATTCTGAATTGGTCATGTTGATCATCCAACTAGAGTAGAACATACAACTACACAGACCTAAACAGAAGTAAAGTGCTGACAATACACTGGGCAATATTTTAAACAGTGTTTCTGGGCAGCATTGGGTAATAAAAAAAAAAATATATATATATATATGGTTGCTCATTCTCAGTGGGAAGGAGTCTCAAAAAAGTTGATGGCAAAATTGTTCAAAAACCTGTGTCTTCAGCCAAAGTAATCAAACTCAACTTTTATACTAGTGAATGGAAAACTAAAAGATTTCTGCATTTTAATTTGCCACAACAGGAAGAGAAAAAAACCCAGAAGACAAATGTTAAATCTGCCAGCACTCCTTCAGCTGTCATTAGAAATTCTCTCACATCAGCGCCAACTAAGAACGTTTTCTGCAATTTAATGATAAAAACCAAAGTGCCATGAATGTACAGTGGGTACAGAAAGTATTCAGACCCCCTTAAATTGTTCACTTTTTATTATATATTGCAGTTATTTGCTAAAATCATTTTGTTGCAGATTTATAAAAAAAAACTGAAATATCACATGGTCCTAAGTATTCAGACCCTCATATATGCTCAGGTGCTGTCTATTTCTTCTGATCATCCTTGAGATGGTTCTACACCTCCATTTGGACTTGATTAGGAAAGCCACACACCTGCCTATATAAGACCTTACAGCACAGAATTGTGGAGCATGGAAACGAACAATTTTTAAAAATATTTTTTCTTTCTTTTTTGTTTCCCCGCAGCCCCATAAAACTTTATACAATTTATCAAACTATCCTTTCCTCATCAGCAACAGCTCTAATGGGCTGCAAAGACCCCAATTTGGCAGTGTCAGGGGAGTGTAGCCTCCTTTTTATTTTGTAGAACACAATCAATTTTCATTCTATTGATTAACAATCTAGTTTCATATCACAGCACTGACACTTTGGAGAATGGCCAAACAATCGACAAAAACAATTTCTTGGAGTATTTTTTTTCCTTTTTCTTTTAACTCCTTTATATATACATATATAATTCCATTACCATACTCCATTTATTATACTGTCTTCCTTAGCACATTTACAACTACTTACACTGAGTTTTCTCTCTCAGTGGGGATCTGTCCGGCACACAACAGTTTTAAAATCTTTCAGCTTTTTCTGCCATTTCAATGATTAAATCAAGCCCTTTCTCCCAAGCCACAGAGATCCTTTCAAATCATGATTCCTGAAAGTTTTGTAATTCAGCTCTAATAATTCAAATCTTTCAACCAATCCAAGATTGTTTTAGAATCAGGTCATCTGTGTTAAAGGGAATTCCTCCCAAGAATAAGCACACACTGATAAGAATAGTGTTTCTCTGGCTCCTTTTAGACTGAAGCCCCTCTATCTGTTGCTCTGCTTTCCATTCTGAATCAAATCCCTGACTAACCCTTCATTTGATTAGATCAGCAGACAAGTTAATGTCTCAGAGCAGATCTGCTTACAGAGTGTGCTCTCATCATTTTCATCACTTTTGACACTTTGTGGCGTTTTAGTCGCCATTTTTATTTCTGTGCTATGTGTCAGCTGAAACCCATGAGAAAATGCAAGCAGCAATCAAACGGAGATAAAACCGCCATAGTTTAATCCACATTTACCAACTCACCCCAATTCTGTTGATGAAACTGCAAAGTAAATCTTACCAGCACCTGTCTCATGAAAAATAGGGTCAAAATTGCCCGCATTCTCCACCAAACTGTTAGGGAAAAACAGTTATGACCCAAAGACCTGGGCCCAGTTTTTCAAAAGGTTTAATCTGGATAAAATTGATCTGGATTTAGTAATCCTTTTTTTTTGTGATCCATGATCACGTAATCCAGCTTACTTTTGAGCCAGTTTTTCAAAGCAACATCGGATTGGATCAATCTGATCCGGATAGGAGCTTTTCAGGATCACTA
>JAUCMT010000024.1:1611667-1624515 GCA_032357475.1 Enteromius thamalakanensis | reverse complement strand
CCGCAGCAACACTACAGACAGAATCATAGCTCCGCCTTCTTTCTTTCTGGAAACATTTGGGTGGAGTTTGAAAATAACTCTGTGACGGAGAAAAGTGGAGGCGTGTTTAGGAGGGTGTGGACAAGTCATAACTTTTATAAAGACTTTTATAAAGTATATCTTTTGAAACTTAAACCTTTGGACCTCAGGGATCTTATCCCTGCTCTAACAGCTCAGAACACTCAGGAGAGAAAGACACGCTTGACAGCACATTATATGACCCTTTAAAAGAACGAGTAGGTCATTCTACCAGGAGGTACATTTCATGTGAAAGTTGTTTTTGTGACGTTAACTCGCAGAACACAAGCTTCTAGAAGCAATGAGATTAGATCGAGGGGGGCAGAGCCAGTGCTGGTTTTGTAGACAAACATTAATGTCATGCAACGTTCCCCATACAGTTCATCTTCATCATGATGTCATAGCCTCTTTTCTTTGCTGTTGGATAGTTGATCACTGCCATGTGTGTATCCTATCCTCAGATTTTCTGAATGTGTTTGTGTGTTCCCAGGCTCCCATCCATAACCCGGATCAGTTCCGAGCGCTGGGTCTGAGCGCCCCGGCTGGAGTGCTGCTGGCCGGACCACCTGGCTGCGGGAAGACCCTGCTGGCCAAAGTGAGTCCGTTCAGCCCAGGAGAATGAGCTGAACTCTCTGGCTCAGTTCCTTCCTGTATTCTTCACTGAAAAACGACTCTCTCTCGTTACAGGCCGTCGCTAACGAATCAGGCTTGAACTTCATCTCTGTCAAGGGTCCAGAGCTGCTCAATATGGTGAGTTTCTCCAGTTTCATGGTGTTCATCTCGAGATGAGAAGATGACGAAAGAAAAAATCGAAATATTGAGAAAATCACCTTTTAAAGTAGTTCAAATGAAGCCCTTAGCAATGCATATCACTGATGTAAGATTAGGTTTTGACATGTTTATGGTAGGAAATGTACAAATCTGAACTCGATATACTTCTGTCACGAAGGAATGATGGACAGCTGTAACCCGTACACACATACACCTGCTGCTGTGCTCCAGATCAACATATCATATTGGAAATATGGGGAATGATGCACTTTTGATGCAGTGCTTATGAATGAAGAAGTAATGCAGATTTGCATCTGTTTGTTGTGTGTGTGCAGTATGTGGGCGAGAGCGAGCGGGCGGTCCGGCAGGTGTTTCAGAGAGGACGTAACTCAGCGCCCTGCGTCATCTTCTTCGACGAGATTGATGCGCTGTGTCCTCGCCGCTCCGAGCACGAGGTGATTCTCACGTCACTGCTGTTCCTCAGCTTGTGTGTGACTCCCTCGTAACACTGCTCTGTGTGTGTGTGTGTGTGTGTGTGTGTGTGGTCAGTCAGGAGCCAGTGTCCGCGTGGTGAATCAGCTCCTCACTGAGATGGACGGCATGGAGAACCGCCAGCAGGTTTTCATCATGGCTGCCACCAACAGACCAGGTGACCAGAGTCCCGTTTAGAGCTGGTTATCCTCTGAATTCATTTCAATTATCACTCCCAGGTTTAATTCCAATGCGGTCAGAAAAGAAGTTTAGATATCAAACACATTTATTCTGTGTCTCTTTGTAATTGCTGCTGAGTACAGGGAACACAACAGTGGGCTACACACAGACTTTTTGGGGTTTCTATAATGTGACTTCCTGTCTGTCTGTAGATATTATTGACCCTGCTGTGCTCAGGCCAGGACGACTGGACAAAACTCTGTACGTGGGTTTACCGCCGCCCGCTGACAGACACGCCATATTAGTCACTATTACGAAGGTAAACATCGTATAATCAAACATGACATCAGCTTATAAACATGCAGGATGTTCATGATGACACACTCATGTTTTTCACGTTTCAGGGCGGCACCAAACCACTTTTAGATTCAGATGTCAGTCTGGAGGAGATTGCCCATGATGCTCGTTGTGAGAGTTTTACGTAAGCGTCTATGATGTCATCAGAGACATACATTCAGATGGATTAAGGGTGTAACGGTACACAAAATGCATGAATGAGCAGCTCACGAGTAGGATATTAGATCTTACAACAAAGGTGAGTAAGCGGCTATCTAGTGTCCGTCGGCCGCCGCCTCCTTCCTCTATTTCCTCTTCCACTCGTGAGTTTATAGATGGAGGATAAACTCTGTAGCACCACCACTCGTCCAAGCATTCGGTCCTGTTTGTGCTAATAACACACATGCCAAGTCAAATTAACCCTAAATATAACAATTCTAAGGTTTAGATTTTTTTTTGCTGTTTTCAGACACGTGTCATCTTCAGACCATACTGGCTAAAAAGGAGTAGAATTCAAATAACGGGTGAAGAAAGTCTGAGAAGCACACAAAACTGGATCTGAGGCTATATCTCAGATCAGTTTGTGGTAACCGGGTGTGTGTGTGTGTGTGTGTTACAGCAAGCGTGACCGGCCGTGTTTAGCAGAGTGCCACCTAGTGGCCAGAAGATACAAAAATGTCTATTTTCTCTGTGAACTTGTGAAAAATCACAAAACTGGTTGAATCATAGCCACTTTTTCATATAAATGCTCAGTTCGTCTGCTGTCAAAACCAAGCTATATAATGACTCGTCATGATTGTGTAAGGCTACACCCCTAATTCTGACTAATTCATGTTCATGATATTAAGATTGTTGTTTTATTTTCTGCTGTCTATGTCATCTCAATAAGTGTTTCTGCTACGAGTCCAAGCTTTCTCTGCTGTATCAGATCAGTTTGGTGATAGACAGAAATCTTTAACAGACAGATCATGTTGTGGTTTGGTGTATTTGGACTGGTTTTATTGGTGTGTTGTGTTTCAGAGGGGCGGATCTTTCTGCACTGGTGCGAGAGGCGTGTGTTAACGCTCTGAGAGTTCACCTGAGCTCAGGACCAGCACACACACACACAGGTAACACACACACACACACATCACTGATGACCTCTGTGACCCGGTCTCAAACTCATGGTCTCTCTCTTCACAGAGCCAGTGAAGGACATACGAGTGAGCCGAGCTCACTTTGAAGACGCCTTCAAGAAGGTGCGGCCGTCTGTCTCCAAGAAGGTGAGTGACATGGAAGTCAAATGTCAACCTAGAGATGCTGAAATCTCATCTCATTATTTATTTATAAAGAAGATTTAAAAAGCACCCCAGGCTGACCGAAGGGCTGTACAGATCAGGAAGCTTGAATAAACTGACGTAAAAGAGCAGAGTGATGACATCATTCAGATTGACATCAGTAGGCTATTGCAGAGTTTAGGCCCGGTACGGTAAAAGCACGGCCCTGGATGGATATGACTATGTACTAGTTCTGAGAAATAAGCAGTGTAATGCTTTAAAAACAGAAAGTGACTGGCAGCTAGTGCAGAAGTCGTTTGAAGGCATCCACTCCATGATGGGTTTGAAGTAATAAATAGATAGAAATCACTTGGACAAAACGGTTCTGCTGATTGTATTTGAGGCCAAGCAACTGTGTGTAAGCCATAATTTGACTTCCTGTAAACACGCTAGCAGGACCTCTATGGATCATTATGTTTAGAAGGGCACAAGGGTAGTCCTCAGTCGACGAAACAATCTCCAGGTCTATAACAGAAAAACCAGGTCGAGTCTGAACTGAGCACTGACTAAAGGAATCCATGTGATAGGCTCACCAGGAAAACAAGTACAGATATTAAAATCACCAAGCAATAAAGCAAATGAAGCGTGGGGGTCCGCACACTATACTGGATTTTCCACATCACTTAGAGACCACCGAACCTGAAATAAATGTGGCCACATAAAGTGTTTAAAAACGATTCACGACGACCAGCGGATCACAAAGAGTTAAAGATGAGCAGTTTTGAGTGAGTTCAGACTCCGCTGCCCCTCTTCAGTCCATGTTTCTGTCATGAACAGAAAATCCAGTTTCTGCATCGTGAAAGTCTTTATCCCAGAACACACGTACAGTGATATTATCTGAAGCAGCGCTGGCTCGCTCGGTTTAGTGAGTGAAGAGCAAGAGTTCAGTGACCTCAGCACCATGTGACTTTCATACGTCAGCATCCCTGGTCAAACTTTGTCCATCTGAAGCTGTGTGTAACACTTTTGTTCTTTTAATCATGTTTTTTTTTTGTCTTCTTTGCAGGACCAATTAATGTATGAAAAACTGAAAGAGAGCCTCATAAGATGACAACCGTTTTGGATATTTTGTACTTAAAAATAATAATAATTATAAATAAAATGATTAACTGTCTGTGTTTTTCTCCTGATCATTTTGTCCAGCAGTGAGATTTCAGCTCACGTAAAGCTGGTCTTCCACGTGTTTAGATCTGTTTTACAGAAGATGACATGAGTTTTGCTTTAAAATCATCAGCTAAAAATCAGTTTGCATTGAAATCTTGTCAGCTGTACAGAAAAAAACCTGATTATGAACCGTTTCTATAGTAGGTTTTGTAACCCGGTCCTCAGATGTGTGTGTGTGTGGAGAGAGACAGAAAACAAGCACTACCAGTCAAAGGTTTTATCAGAGTAGAGTCCTACAACTCCAATACTCAGGTTCACATGTACACATTAGAAATATTCGTATGTTTGAGACAGACGCCCAGAACGATTGTTAGACACCAGCTCAAATTTATTAAGGCTTTCAGTTCAGGCGATGTAAAATGTATAAATGTTGTCAAACTGTTAGCCGAGGTTCATCAGGTTAACTTGGCTATTTGATGAAATAATGAAGTAACCGTCTTCAGCGTGTTAACGAGAGATGAGTAGTGTTCATGAGATCCACTGCACTTCCTGTAAAACATCATACAGAACTAGTGCTGTCAAACTATTCATCTTTCTTTGTGTATTATGCATATATAACTATACACACATGTATCTATTTAAGCAAAATGTTGTTTATATATAAAATATAATTTCTGTAAATATGTGTCTATTTATTATGCATAAATAAACTCTGCACACACAGATACGTACAGGAAAGCCTGTTTGAATGGATTAATGGTTTGACAGCACTGGAGAGAACGTTACTCCCTCAGATCCCGCTGACCTGTTCAGTCCGGTCATGTGTAACGAGTTAGAAACATCAGAACGTCACGCATCCAGTCCACTATAATAAAAGCGTCTGAATCTTCAGACCATGTGCAGCAGAGGAAACCAAGCGTTTTGGTTCACTATTAAAATGTGTCGGCACACGTGCTAAAAGCCAATAAGTAACATGGCCTTGGTGTGTCACAGAGTCTGCGCTTTGGTTTGGGTCACTCCTGCTTGACCTCTCCGGTCAGCCGTCTCTTCACACGCGAGTACGGACTCAGTTCATCGTCCATGATGAAGTCGTAGAGGACTTTTGTCCAGGACATGTAGCAGGGCAGGTCTCTGTAGTACTCTGCTGCGATCTCCTTCACCTGAGGAAGAACGGGACACAGAAGCGGTCAGATCTGTCTGTCGTCAGGCTGACTAGTTAACTAGACTAGTTAATCTTTCACATCAGACGAGACTAAAGGATAGCTGATCTTGTCTGTAACTAACCTCTCTGCCACAGTCAACAAAACACTGTCAGGGTTACATTAATATCCATAATAACAGGAATTAAATAATCATCATACGGGCAAAGGTTGGGTCAGCATGCTTCCTGAGCACTTCCCCCGTCTGACAGGATCTCATCATTCCTCAAAACACTCTCATCGCTCAGAACCGAAACACATTAAACTCTAGCGTCTCGAGTCCTTTGGAGCACAGACTCGGCTCTTATTTTTTTTTTAGAGTCCTGCAGAATCAAATCATTCGGTAGAATTTACTCCTTAACTCTTAACTGGCGTTAGATCAACTTATTTCCTTTGCTAATGTTACCTAACTTAGTTCAGTTGATTTTACTTGCCTGCTTTCATACCATTCCTAATGAATTAAATCATTTTGGATATGATAGCACTTTATTTTTAATACACCCAGCCAGAGGGGTATGATGTGAATGTATTTCCTGTAAAGCTGCTTTGCAGTGATCGGAATAACTGAACTGAATAACTGGTCTCACCATGGGCAGTCGGCGTCCCGGGATGCTGGGGAAGTCATGGTGCTCGTTGTGGTACCCGACGTTGAACGTCAGCAGGTTGAGGGACCCGTAATAAGAGTAGGTCTCGTGGCCTTTGAGGAACATGTAATGTTCTGCGATGAAGTGTCCTGAGATGGGATGCAGACCCATTCCTAGCAAGGAGCCCATCATCATGTAGACCAGAGGCTTGGCGCCCCAGGCCCAGTAGAGCAGATAGTTGAAGGCCAGCTGAATGGCCACGTTCAGGAGCTCCAGCTGGCTGATGGGCTTGGGGTTGATGCAGAGAGGACGGATGGCATAGAAGAGCGGCTGGAACATGATCCAGATGAGCTTACGCAGACGGGTGCAAAAGAACCAGCCCTCCAAATCCGTGGGGATGTCCACGTCCACGCCGTCTCCACCCAGGTAGCGATGGTGGTCCAGGTGGTAGCGCTTAAAGGAGGCTGAGTAGGGCAGGCCGATGGGCAGATTGGCGAAGATGGCGAACCAGCGGTTCCACCTGGCGCGGTTGTTTCCGAAGGCCGTGTTGTGGGAGATCTCGTGAATGGCGAGCGTCATTGAATGGTTTATGCAGCTCCCGAACACGTACGTCCAGAACAAGACCCATTTCCACGACAGGTCCTTCACCAGATAGAAGGCCAAAAACTGGACGGCGACCATCGTGCAGACGATCCATTTCAGTCTGGGGTCAGGTCCCATCAGAGACTTGATCTGTGGGTATTTAGCTGCCAAAACAAACAAGACAACCATTCAAGCACTGAAACAGTCTGCTGTGGAGGAAGAGTGCATTCAAATGATCTGTATTTCCATGACAAATCAATGCAACTCGACACCAGCGGACTCGTGTGTCTCTGACACGAAACAGATCCAGGGGAAAAAGTGTTGTGAATGTAGAAAATATCATTTTTAAAACCTATTTTTAATAAAAAGACATGTATGAACATGCATAGGCAAAAACTATTGTTTTTTGAAATCAAGATATCATAATGATTTGATATATATTTTATTTCATGAAATGCGTGTAAAGTGAAAAGCCCTGAAAGCGCTCTGTACAGGACATCCAGACTCACTAAAGTGTCCACTACAGAGGTCTGAAGCCTGCCATTTGCCTACAGTTTCTGAGAAACAACACAAAACACACAGTAGAATTTAAATGAGGGCACTTTCCATACAAGGTATTTTGTCATGCAAGTGCTGACCGCTCTGAGGCCAGAGTGCTACTTTAAAGTCTAATCCAGGGGGTTATATATTACATAATGCAATACGGCAAGGTAATGATCAGAGCAGGCTGACAGAACACATGTCAGGACAGGTTCGCTGGATCATCTCAGACAAACATGAGCTCACACGAAGACACACTTTGCTGGCACAGCGAGGATGGTGCGTTGTTTAAATAAGACTGACTCCACATACTGTATTCAGTGCAGTGGGATTTATTGTAAATAACAGTAATGCAGCTTAGTTCTTTATTCATAGCAGCTGCAGTAGAATCCATGCAAACTAAAGCTTAAATAGAAGTTAAAGCTACAGAATCCTTCACCAGATGAGTGTCAGTGAGGCCATCATGAATAAATCATGAATTAGCAACAGAGCGCTTTTGTCCATAAACCAGCTGTAGTGTTTATCCAATCTCTAGTTATAGATCAGTGGGCATGCTGGCTTATCAGCTTCCTACGTGCCTTCATAACAGCTTTATCAAAAGAGATAAGACTAATTAACAGCATAGACTTATTTATTTTTTTTATTCTAAAAATGCATAACGTTTTCTGTGGCTCTTGGGTTCTTGTCAGGGTTGGGATTCGCTTAAAAACATGAAGAACTACCTGTATATGAAGCAGTTAGCTAGCTACGTGAGAGAGAGAGAGAGAGAGAGAGAGAGACATTGAGAATAAATGAACCGAATTAGAGAGAGGGAGCAGGAGCTAGCCTTCCTCATGTGACTCTCACTCGCCATTTTAACACTTAATACATCATTCATAGTTCAACAAACAACATATGGATTATTAAATGGTTAGAAACAGATGCAGCGTCGCGCTATAACGTTACATGCTGTATTCGGATAGCGTTAGTTATGAAATGAATTGATTGATAGTTAGCTGCTAATAATTGTTCAAAGAAGTAACGATACGCAGTTTAACCGGTTAACGTTATCTGACACAGCTTCGTATGAGATAAATTCTCCAAACATAATAATAAACTGCATTAATGTTGTAGTAACAGATGTAGTTAGTGGAGTGATTTACGTCACGGAGGTTGAGTTCTCTTCAGGGAGTGGCCCTCACATAACGGTAACTACCGACGAACTCTTCAAACACACGGCTTTCTTCCTGACTAAACTACCGCACACAGTACACACGGAACAGAAACACTAACGTTACAATTAAATAAAATAAAAAGCACTTGGCTCGTTGGAGTTTCCGCGGGTTAAGTTACTCATTCGAGACTCGGCTGAACGCCACATAATCCATCGTAACAGCTCAAAACAACACTGGTATGTGGGAAGAAGCTCTGTTTAGTAACGTTAGCTAATGTTTTCCTGATAATTACGAAGCGAGGACTGCGACTCACCCAGGATCTCTTTCCTGCGGTCGGCGTGAGGCTGGTCGGTGTAAACCCACTCAAAATCCTCGCGAGGTACGCGGTTCCCCATGTTTACTCCGGTTCGGAGGCTGAGAGCGTTTCCTCGGGATGTGAATGTAGAAATAATACGTTTTTACTTTACATGGGTCTAACAGCAGCTCTCCCACATCCTTGCCTTCCTCACTTCGCAGTCTTTCTCAAGATCTTTCGATTTCAGAAAACATCACGATGGGCGGAGCTTCCCGATGACGCCACTCCTCTTTCCTGTGAGAACGCGCCAGCTTTGTCTAAATTCACTTTAGAGACCACGTTATAAAGCCGCTTTCTGATTCATGTTTCACCCAGAGATGCACAGCGAGTTTCTTTCACAGCCGTTTATCTGCAGTAAATAGCTGGCGAAATCACCTGCACTGATGTATGGTTACACAAGTTGTTATTTTTACAGTCTTGTTGTTTTTCTATGCACATTATTACTATCTATTGAATAAAAAACGTGCAAATGACAGTCTCGTAGTTCAACACATGGTATTATATATTCAATTTGAAGGATGCTTATATATTCATGTTGTGATTGCTCCAGAACACAGGCAATTCCTTCGGTTTGCATTCATGGGTCAGATATTCCAGTTCATGATTCTTCCATTTCACCTGTCTCTGGCATCCAGAGTTTTTTCAAAGTTTGCCCAGGCAACATTGCAATCACTCCAAAGGAATGGCTTAAAGGTATTGTCATACCTGCACGGCTTGCTTGTCTGTGCAACATCACCCCAGCAAGCAATCGACCAAGCTCCTCATCTGTTGGATGATACTGCAGTTTTAGGGATTAATGTATTAATGTTAATTTAATCAATGAAATCAATGGTAATTTAATCACTCGCTTACCCTCAGTTAAAGTTTAAACAGTGTTGAAACTGAAATGTCAGCATTTTAGCACCTGATGAACAAAGCAAATATGAAACAACACTAATATTTACTAGACTGTTAAGTTGGGGTTAGTGGAATAATTTGACATATACTTGCAAAGTTGCTTGTAATCAGTAGAATGTGTGTTGTGGAGCATCACAGTAAAGTGTTACAGCAGACAGTCTGCTGATACTCCAGTGAGAGTTAGTTGACATGTAGGTGCTGACTGTGAAGTGCTTCTTAAAGTCAACAGAACGTATAAAGGGGACCATCAAAATAATAGAGTGCTATCAATATTAATAGAGCAAAGCAAGGTGTACTGGTTATGTGTGTACCTATTTTCCTCATTTCATTAGTTCTGGTTATGCCACTAAGCAGTGATTATTTACTAACTATTGTCATGTGAACTTAAAGAGGTCATGGCATGAGAAAAAATCTCCTAACCTGATTTCCAGTGATATGTTTAAAATAATGTTTTCTAATTTAAGAGGTACCACTTATGTGCATCCCTGGATGTAATGAAACAATACTGTAGTGTTCACTGCTACGCTATAACGTACGGGGCCTGCTCACTTTTTCTGGGTTTTCTTGTGATAATGCCCGGCTGGGAATTTTTTATTATCCCTTCACTGATTTGTGAATTTTGTGTGTTTTCTTCACCTGATCTTCAGCTCATTATGAACTTCTATGAGACTTCTTTGGTGCTCAAGGATGCAGCATCCCTTCAGACTGGTAAAGGAAAGTGGTTTCATTACTCCCTCAAAATGGAGATGCCAACCCATCTTTTCACCACCGAGCAAGTCTTCATCTTCACTTCTCATCAGCAGTGCAATACAATGGGCAAATACTGTCCGAGAGCATGTGATTAATCATCAGATCCTGTTCTGCCTTTGTCACCCATTTCAAGGTCTTCATTATCTAAACTGTCCCATTCAGTTGAAACCCACTTCCTTTCTCCCTTCCACCTCTTCTCTTTTGTGTCCTCCCCTCCTCCATTTCCCCACCCGTTTTTCCATCAGTGGATATGAATAGTGCTACTGTCACTTTATGCTACACCTGCCTAGGGACAACACTGGTTGGCGCCTGTTGTTTTCAGTAAGGTATCATCTTTCCTTTGACAGAAGAACTGAATGGAACAGCCAATCAGAATCCACTCGACTGAGACTGCATTGTCATCGGTCAGAGATGTCCTGCAGATTGCGAGAGCTGTTTTCAAATGGTCATTTCTCATCTGCTGCTTTTGACTCCATTACCAATCAGATCCTTCTTATTACATCATCTTCACTGCACTGGTTAAATTCATACCTCATCAGAGATATCCATAGCACATCAACTAGTCACGGGGTGGAACCCATGCAAGCCGATTTATTTTGTCTCACTCTGTATCAGCTTTGTATAATGTTGAAGAGGTTTATTTTTCCAAACAATCTACTGTCTGTACACAATCTTTTCACCTTGCCACGTACCCCTTTTTATATATCCGTGGCCCTAGTTTGGGAACTACTGTCCTAATGTGACCTGCGTTCTAGAGATCCTCTCCTGGACTGAACCATGCTTTCTTGATGAAGTAGACCAGTTACCATTAACACTTATGTTACGAGTGTGCCACATCCACTGAAAGTCCTGTGAGTGATATCTGCGCCACCATTCCTCAGTCTATCAGTCTGTCTATGATGTGTTCAGCCCTTAGCGAGCAACCCAAATATCACCTTGGAAACGTTCTATCGGTCTTCTCCTGTACCTACACTACGCCAAAGACACATCTTTGCTTTCTGTTGCTGTTTGAGCAGAACATCATGGGGAAATATGTTAAGATGTCTTTCAAATATTCATGAGTGAATTCTTCATTTTATTGTCAAGTTCAGTTCCTGGAGCTTCCTCCTAACAAGTAGTTGATCTGAATCAGGTGTGTTCAATAAGAGAGATATTGAAAATAAGCAAAGCTGTGGACCAAAAGTCAGAAACACTGGTCTAGGCAAACAATATCCTCATCTTCTCAGTCCATGCCCAAACATCTGCAGCACATCAAGCTGGTCCTCCAGAGATTTCTCTAAATCATTATCTCTTGATAATTTGATATAGTCATTGTGCTATAAAAACCTCCTGCATCCTGTGTTCTACTCTAAGATTTCACAGTGTGGATAAGTACCGGCTCTGACTACATCTCAGCAAAGCATGCAGATAACAGGGGAATTTCACCCCTGGTCACGCTACTACCAGTGGATTTTGTGTATTAGTGACAGCTGACCAGTTTTCCAAAGCATGTCATATGAAACCTCTCAGAGACCAGTCATGGAGGCACTTTTCTAACATCCCAGAACACAGGTCTAGTAGACAAGGCAAATTAGGATGAGAAAGCAAAAAAGTAAAAAGTTCTCCAGGTGAACTACTAACAGCAAGTGACCAGTGCAATCTACCAGGAGCTGCACAAGTGGAAAAATCCTCTCTCTATATCACACGCTTCCTGCTCTCTGTGGTGCCTCCTTCCAGCAGAAACAATCTGCAACAAAATGCTTTTTTTGGGGTGATAAAAAAGGGCGCAAATACCAGTAAACTGACTGGTGCAAACCTCATTAAATCATGTTGTGTGATTCATTTAAATAATCTCCTCTGAAAGGGAAACTACTACAAATGCCTATGCAATAAAACCAGTGGCAAAAATGACCAGTGTCCATGCTTTTTTATTGATATTATCAATATTAGTAATTCATTTCTAATATAATATATTTCTGCCTCACATATTCAAATTTTATTTGTCACATTCACATACATACACGGTTTGACATGAAGTGAAATGTATTGCACGACTGCTCCAATAAAATTTACACATTTAGAAAACAAAGTAAAATGGCAAAATAGAGGTAGAATATGAAAATTAGTACAGTAAATAAATATAACATAACAAAATAACTAGCAATTCAATAAAATAGAATAGAGGTAGAATTGAATATAAATATATAAATATAAGTAAGTATAAGTGTATGTACACAATAAAATTAAGAGTGTAATAGTGAATTGATTAAAAAAGGCAAATTCCACTCATTTATCCCCCGTAGCCTTCTCCCCAAATGCAAATAACAGATAAAGTACAGATTGTGCAAAGTAAAAAGTGCAATGGTCTGAATTGGGTGGAGTAGAGATTGAAGTTCAGTGTCCGTGTGTCTGGATGTGCAAAATGGATCAGTGCTGTGTGATGTAGTGATTGAGAGACCGTATCGCCTGTGGGAAGAAGCTCCTCCTCATTCTCTCTGTGTTGGCCTTCAGGGAGCGGAATCACTTTCCTGACCTCAGCAGAGAGAACAGTCCATTGTTGGGATGGCTGAGGT
>JAUCMT010000024.1:1574463-1585699 GCA_032357475.1 Enteromius thamalakanensis | reverse complement strand
GCAGTATAACATGTCTCACTCCTCTCAGTCAGAACATCACGGTTAACCCTTAAACCCGGTCATTATTACATATTCATGGATCCAGCACAGATAGATCTCTAACTGCTGCAATAGCAAAAAACTCTCTTGATATTTTAAGAACAATATAGTACCTTTTGAAACCTTCCGAGGGTTTGAGTTTGAGCACATGGCATTATCTTCAGAGCACACTTCCACAGTACATTCAGCATCTGAAGCATATTCATCTTCTCAAAATGACATCCATCACTAAATGACAGTGATGTTTAAATGTTTCATTGCGTGTAGTAAGTGCTCTGTATTAAAGCCATAACCCATAACATCATGTCATCATCGTGTTTCAAACTAAAGATGCATTGCACGTATTGAGTCATCCGATGTAAAATATACACATTTACATGTGGAGTCTACAGATGGGGGATGTTTCCTGCTATTTATTGCAGTAATGACACTGAGAGCCAGTTTTTTAGGGAGAAGTATTTTCTTCCGTATTTTTACCCAAATAGAGCACACATGTATCACTGGACTCCAGAGGGCGCCCTCCCACACAAAGAGGAGTAAAGCCAAGACAGAAATGCATCAACTCTGAACCTGATTGAGCTGTGTTCTCAAGTCATTTAAGAATGAGTATATTTATAATGCAATGCTAATTGACACAGCCTTCATCACTGGATAGAATACCGTGGAATATTATGATTCGCTCTCTTCTGTGATTTGAAATAAGAAAGTATTTCAAACAATAGACTGAGGTTATGAATTGGTAAACAAGCTCATAGGCATGCAGAGCACACGCGCTCCTGTAGTGAAGTTATATTTTCACACTGACCGAACAAGTTCTAGATTGAAGAGGTAGCTCCTCCGTTTCATGTCCACCTTCTGCCATGTCTCACAGAAATATGTCAACAACTAGGTTTTATGCTTGTTATCGCAGACGGACTGGAGAAGTGTTAGTGGTATGAACTACAGTAGGATCCTAACCCTTCTGATGGGCTGTGGTTTTGTCAGGATGCTTGCTGTTTGTCTGTGTTCATGAGTTTCCTGTCTCTGTCCAGGCTGAAGTCTGCGCGGGACGTGGTGTCCAGGACGGGTCACTCTCTTGCTCTGGGCTGCCTGCACCGTTATGTGGGCGGCATTGGGTCGGGCCAGCACCTGAAGACCAGTGTTAGCATCCTGCTGGCCCTGGCTCAGGACGCCACGTGTCACGAGGTCCAGGTGAGCTCAGATCCGTGTGTGATGAGGAACGCTGTGAACTCATATGATCATCATGCCCGCGATTCAATATCCCAGTGCATCACGACTTATTTTGTGTATTTGTATTCAATTATATGAGCAGGCTGCTTTTAAAAAGAACTGAAAATAAATTAAAAGCTTTTTCCCAAATGTGTTTTATTATGATTTTAACTCTGTCATGATGCAGTGGTGAATCACGTGTCCTGTGCTGTTTTCAGACGTGGGCTCTGCACTCCCTGGCTCTGATCGTGGACTCCAGCGGGCCCATGTACCGGGGTTATGTGGAGCCCACGCTGTCTCTGGTGCTGACGCTGCTGCTGACGGTGCCTCCCTCACACACAGAGGTACATCAGTGCCTGGGCCGCTGCCTCGGAGCGCTCATCACCACTGTGGGCCCAGAGCTACAGGGTAACCAGACACAACACACATCAGGGATCCCATCCAGTTCCCAGACCGTCATTTCATAACAAACCAAAAAT
This sequence comes from Enteromius thamalakanensis, assembly GCA_032357475.1. Classification (NCBI taxonomy): domain Eukaryota; kingdom Metazoa; phylum Chordata; class Actinopteri; order Cypriniformes; family Cyprinidae; genus Enteromius; species Enteromius thamalakanensis. The sequence goes on along the minus strand of JAUCMT010000024.1, from coordinate 1,583,972 downwards.
ATCATCATAGCATAAAAGATCTCTAATGTGTTTTGGGCCATTGTGAATCTGTCAATCAAACTTCAAATGAAATCATGATCACAAAAGGCTATGATTTCATTTAAAAAGTCAGTAACACTTTACAGTAATACTTTACAATAAGCTGTCCTCCGTTAACATTAGTTAATGTATTAACTTGCCTGAACAAACAAGTCTTTGTTAATGTTAGTTAATGAAAAACAGTTGTTTATTCACGTTAGTTGACAGTGCATTAACTAATGTTAACAAACACAACTTGTGATTTTAAAAATGCATTAATAAATGCAGAAATTAATATGAACCCAGATGGTGTAGAAGAATTGTTCTTTCTTAGTTTGTTCACTGATGTAGTCTAATTATGAACCTTATTGCAAAGTGTTACTTACTTTACAGCAAGGTTTCATTCGTTGACATTAGTAACCTACTTTAATGAATGAATAGTATTGGGCTACACTTTATTTGAAGGTGTTCTTGTTACAGACAGAAGTACTGAGTAATATTAATGAACTACATGCATTGTCTCTGGGTTACTTGCTTGCAGTTATGCATCATTTATTGTAATCATAATAAGAAGTACATGTAACATAGACACCTTCAAATAAAATACATTTGCAAAAGGGAAGTCATAGCAGACTCTTTTATCCAAAGTGACTTACATATGATGAGAATGGAAGCAGTCAACAGCAGGAAAAGAGTGCTACGACAAGTCAGTCAGCCAGTGTTAATAGTAGCTTGTAGGTGACCGGTCCCAGAGCTGACGGCAGATGTTGATCTGTTTGTGTGTTAGGGACGGGCGGCAGCATCTCCACGATCCGCTCGTCGTGTCTGGTGGGCTGTGCTATCATGCAGGATCACTCCGACTCTCTGGTGCAGGCCGCGGCCATCTCCTGTCTGCAGCAGCTGCACATGTTCGCTCCGCGACACGTCAACCTGTCCAGCCTGGTGCCCAGCCTCTGTGTAAGACCACGTCTCCACAAACACACCATCACAGCTGGCTAGTAACCGGGATCACTTCAGTTATCAGGGACAACAATTGAAATGCATTTCTCTTTTATGTCAATATAGTAAGTGTTGGGAAGTAATAACTTGCATGTAATTAAATTACAAAAGAAAGGTAACTGTAATCAGTTGAAGTGTAGTTATGGACATTTTAATGATAATAAAGAGGTTTACATCTACAATTTTCTCACATACACATTTAGTTGATTTTATAACTGACTGCTTTAAAACACGAGACCAATAGATCACACACACTGCTTTATTTCCCATTTGAGACCTTTATAACCTTTATTTTCAGGCTAATGTTAGATGAGTCAGTGTTTCCTGTCAGAACTATGCAAGATTTGATTTGAGGAAACGTGTCATAGCTGCTAAACTGCTTCTTGTTTGTGGGGCTGTACTTGATGAAGATGGTAGTAATCAGGGTTGAGTACCCACTGTAAGATTAACCCTGCCTGCTTTACATGTTTCTCAAGGATTAACAGTTAAAGATCAAACGTTATCAGTTACATTAATAAAGCAATTGAAATAGTTTCAATACTTGTTACATTTTAAATAGGGGAACCTGTTATGAATATATGTGGTTGAGTATTAGCAGCAGACCCTGATGTGTGTGTGTGTGTGTGTCAGGTGCACCTGTGCAGCTCTCACCTGCTGTTACGGCGCGCCGCGGTGGCGTGTCTCCGGCAGCTGGCTCAGCGCGAGGCTGCAGAGGTCTGTGAATACGCCATGAGTCTCGCCAGGCGGGCCGGAGACAGCAAAGACAACACCAGCATCAGTGCGTAACCTGTCTTCCTCTGAACATTCATCCACACAGTGTCCTCTGAACAACCACATGCATACGTGACCCAGACAGCCTGACTTTAAAATCTCATCTTATCTGTTTGGTAACCATGCTGGGACCTTGTTTAGGACCAACGCTATTACAGAACAGCATTCCTACCCTAAATACAGATCGTTCTCAGTGTTAAAGAACAGCTGCGTCCACACCAAGCACGATAACCATAAGGGACAGAGAAACGGTATCGCTGGAATCACTTTTAGAAAGATTTGTTTTTCCAGCTGATGAATGATGGAAGCATTGACAACCAATCAGAATCAATCCTGCTGTCGCCAGTTCAAGAATTTAAAGCGGCAAATGCATTTAAGATGGAATATCACAATGGCAGAAATATCGTTATTGTTATAGTTATCATGCTTGGTGTGAACAGACCTAAGAGTGGATTGTCAAACTTTAAAATGCAATTTAAGATTTCTTAACTAGATATACAATTTTATGAGATAGCACAAGAATCCCAAATGAGTTAAAGATTTGCTTCTGTAATACAAATTTATGAAAAATACTTATTTAATGTATCTTATCTTAAGTTAAGACATAACATAAGAAACCTTCTGTAAGAACAAAACCAGTCTTAAGGGTTCATTTTTCTGGAAATTGAGATTTATACATGATTTGAAAGCTGAATAAATAAGGTTTGTTAGGGTAGGGCGAGATTTGGCCGAGATGCAACTATTTGGAAATCAGGAATTTGAGGACGCAATGGGTATTACTTCCAAAATATCTTCATGGTCTTTGTTTAATATCATTCTTTATAAAAGAGCAATGCATCATTTTGTCCCATTGTTGGCTGTATACCTGTATAATACTTTTTTCAGATCTGAACATCACAGAGACGGGTTTGGAAGGGGTTCTGTTTGGAATGCTGGACCATGAGACGGACAGGAAGCTGTGCTCAGACATTCATGACACGTTAGGTCACATGCTCTCGTCTCTGGCGGTGGAGAAACTCCCTCACTGGCTCAAGCTCTGCAAAGATGTGCTGGCAGCTACTACAGGTGACAGCCGTTCACTGCCGGCGTTTCTGACCTCACACCATAGTGCTTTATGACTAGAATGACGTTAAGCAGTATATTACAGGTTTGGCCTGTAAGTATTGTGTTTTTCTGAGGAGTTTAACAAGAAATTGTCTGAAAAACAAATCTGAAGTATTGCTACAGTACATGAATAGCATGCACACAAAGAACAGGGCTGTAAAATAAAATGATACCATTATTTTATAGTAGAACTGGTTGGTTCTATATTATTTAATAATAATGGGATTTTATATAGTGCCTTTTAAAAAGTAGCATCGTAAAGGGCTTTACATGCATATACAAATAGTCAAACAATAAAAAAACCAAAGTAATCACATAAAAGCTACCCTAAAAAGTAAGTTTTAAGAGTTGCTTTAAAAACATTAAGGCAAGGGGTCACCCATAGTTTAAAGTGAGTTGTTTGAACAGCTTTAGAGGAGCATAAAACACGTGTGGGTGTGTAGGGGTTAAAGGATCTGACAAATATTGAGGAGACAAATTATTCAACACCTTATAAGTATGAGAATTTTTAAATCAATATGAAAACCAACAGGAAGCCAGTCAAGATATTGTGTTGTGCTCCCTTGTGAGTATTCTAGCAGCTGAGTTTTGTACTACATGTAATTTGCTCAGTGTAACTTTTGAAACTCCAGCCAGAAAATCATTACAATAATCAATATGTGTAAACACAAAAGTATTTTTAGCCACAGGAAAGGTTTGTAAGATGAAAAAGGTATTACGAAGATGAGGATCAAATGTTAAGCTGGCATCAAATGTCACCCCCAGATTGTTTAGGTTTTTTGTAAAGCAGAGCCAACCAGACCTGAGGTTACAGACTCTGTTTTATGCAACTGGTGAGGTCTCGTTACTGTTTAAACAGAAGATTCAGACATCCATTTTATCTCAGTAAAACATTGAGAAAGAAAAGAGACAGACATATTGACATCTGGTTCTGTATGTATATAATGTGATTGTCATCGGCATACAAGTGAAAGATTAAGTGTTTAAAAGTTGGCCTTGAGGAAAAATACAAATAGGGCCCAAAACTGAACCCTGGGGGACACCAGACCTTGATCCACCCATTACAACAAGCTGCTTGCAGTCCGAGAGATGGGCTTTAAACCACTTCAGTGCAGAATTAGAAGCTGTGAGGATAGTCTCTAAACAGGTGATTACATTAGAGTGAGCTGTAGTGCCAAAAGCAGCACAAAGAGATGTTTTATTCTGTGATTGATTAGCTGTTAGAAACGCTTCCCCTTTACTGTGATCTGCAGTATTTTCTTATTCCAGCTTGTACTCCATCTTTGCTTCTTGCAGAGGTCGGTGGGACTGTGGCGTCCGGTGGGAGAAGGAAGGAAGAGGAGGAAGACTCTGAGAAAAAAGATGAGATGGATGATGACATCATGTTCACGTCACTGGGTCAGGACGACAAGTCCAAGCCGTCCGTGGCTCCGCGCTGGGTCACACGAGTGTTTGCTGCTGACTGTCTGTGCCGTATCATTCATCTCTGTGAGAATGCAGACAAGGCCCACTTTGACCTGGCCGCTGCGCGCATCGCTAAGGCTAAAAACCCCGAAGGTACATCTGACTCGTCACGCACAGTGGTTAGGAGCAAAGACAGAAGGAATCTTCATTTTGGTTGAACATTGCAAGTATGATTGTCCTGTACGTGAGGTGAGGGAGCGAACACGTTTGCTGTGTCTGTTGCAGGGGACTTCCTGGTGCTGCACCTGTGTGATCTGATCCGCATGGCCTTCATGGCTGCCACAGACCACAGTAACCAGCTGCGCATGGCTGGTCTGCAGGCCCTCGAGGACATCATCAAGAAGTTTGCCGCTGTGCCGGAGCCTGAGTTTCCTGGACACGTGATCCTGGAGCAGTACCAGGCTAATGTCAGTTCCTCAGCGTGTGTCAATGCAGTGTTGGGTGTAGTTAGTTACTAAGTAATTTAATTGCTTTTCACTTGAAAACCTTTAAATGCATACTTTTTTCATATGCCTTTCTCACTTTAAATACTTTGGTGAGTTAATAAGAACATCGCCAATTCTCACTATTAACTTGAAAATCACTGGGATGTTTATTTGTACCTCAATATTTACTGTATATTATAAATTAACACGCATTGATGTCTTATTTGCAAGACCTTTTTCTAAATCCTTACTCCTACCTAGTTCTTAAACTTCTACAACAACTACTGCATTAATAAACCGTAATTAGGAGTATATTGAGGCAAAAGTGATAGTTAATCGTGAGAACTTGGCTCACTAAAGTACAGAAAATCTATTGAAATGATCGCTTAGCGAAGTTTAAAATGAAAAGAGCTGTAGAGATCCAGATTATTTATTAGAGACTATCCATAGTATTTTCCTCCAGAGAAACAGATTATTGATACAGAAGTGATGTGTGGTGTAGCAGATGAACATGAGCTTTCAGAGGCAGGCTTGAGTGCACTAAAGTTGTCTTCACTGGTGATTATGAGGTCACAACATTGAGATCTATGCGTGGAGAGGAACATCTACAGTAGGGCTGGGTGATATATATCGAGCGATATGTTATGCGCATCACGTCAGTAAAGCCGGTTCTTTGATTAGCGCTAAATCTCCATCAGCTGTTTTTAGGAGGAACGCCAGCTTATACACAGAGCCGCAGATCACTGAGAAGCTGCGCCATTGAATCACCCGCCAAACTCACTGATCTACAGCTCTGTGTGTAAGCTGGCGTTCCTCCTAATCTACAGTATAACACGTCTTTAGAAAATAGATGGGGTGAGTTTTCAATCCATGCTGTGCTGACATGTATTTTGTCAATCCCCAGGTTGGCGCTGCGCTCCGACCAGCCTTTTCTCCAGATACTCCCTCAGACATCACTGCTAAAGCCTGCCAGGTAAACATCAACCCATCTACATCACTACCTAGTCCTGTCTCAGCTCCTCAACGTTCAACTCGACGTATAGATATATTAATAACAGGTGTAAAGTTGTTACTGGCTTTTTATTCTTCTTCATCTCTAAATGGTTCATATTAATACCTAATATTAGTACAGAGGGTAGCACCCCAGTCACTGGTCAGGTGGAAGATTTAGGCCTGTTTTGCTTCTGTAACTTGTCTTTTTTTATGACTAGTGGAAAGAAAACATCCAAAGTACACATCTGAGTGTTTATTTTAATATATTTTCAGTGTCAGAAATCTTCACTTCATACACCAGCTTTATTTGATTTATATTTAATCTATATTCTGAAGCAGGCTTTGTTTGTCATTTTATTTTATATTGTTCTGGCTGTTCACAGTATATTTCTGATTAAAAATACAAATCCAAACTCTGGTCAACAAAATCAGACAGAATCTTGAAACAGACTTTATCCAGTGATCACTTTTGTTCTGGACATCTATTCAAACCAGTGTGTATTAAATCAGATAAAGAAAAGGTATAATACAAACGTTACTGTGCTCACGTGCTGTGATAATCAACTGGTGAAGATAAGAGGATATCTGTTAGTTCCTGTTAAAGGAAGCAGTCTCCAGTGTTTGACAGGCTCCTCCCGTATGTCGCTGTACAGGTGTGCAGTGCATGGATCGGCAGCGGTGTGGTCAGCGACCTTAATGACCTGCGGCGCGTCCACAACCTCTTGGTCTCGTCTCTGGACAAGGTTCAGACTGGCAAGGGCCAGTCCAGCCAGCTGTACAGCGAGAGCGCCACTACTATGGAGAAACTGGCTGTGCTGAAAGCATGGGCCGAGGTCAGTTCAACTCTATTACACTATTAAGTATAATTCATAAACCGGTCTGACTGTGTTTACTGGGATATCGGCAGGACTCGCATTTTGCTGTTGTTTGTCAGTATTTGTTCACCCAAGCACAAAGAAGTGGAAAAAACCTCAGTATTGTCAGCGTGGCTGTGTGTGTGTGTGTGTGTGCGTACAGAAAAACGTCTCACACACTGCTCTTCGGGCAGTGCTTATCATCAGTGTTGTCGTTATCAGATTACTTCCTTCTAAATTAAAAAGTAATGTTACGCTTTACTTGTTATTAAAGTAATTTGATCACTGATCTTGTAATATGTTATCTCCAACACTGATTATTATCGCATGCTTTGGTGGTTACTGTGTTTAAATCTGGACAGTCCCAGAATAAGGTGCCTATACTACAGGTATGCATCATTTCAATCCATATCGATGGATCTCCCGGTTTTAGGTGTTCGTCGTGGCCATGAACATAACGAAGGAGTCTCAGTCCATGCCGGCGCGTCCTCCTCAGGGTGAGGATGAGGATGTGGGTGAGGAAGGAGACGCTCTTCCTCCGGACAGCCTGATGACGTTAGTTCAGCCGGAGCTGCCGTCTCTCAGCCGTCTGTGGCTGGCCGTGTTGAGCGACTACGCTCTGCTCACTCTGCCGGCTGAGTTCTCCAGTCAGCTGCCGCCGGAAGGTAAACTCAAACCCTACGAGTCCTTACAAACTCATAATATGTCTTGCCTTCTGTTTATCAAACCCAGTGTCACTAAAAAGTCAGAAATATCTGAAATGTTTTAGTAAACATCTTTATTGTAAGTCAAATGCTACACAGTTTCAGAGCAGTGACCTTTGTATTCAAATTTTTGTACTAAAACATTTTTATTATAAATGAATAGATAGAAAATTGGAATGGGATGTAAGCAAGGCACAGCATTCTGGGAACCTGTAAGTGCTCATGCTATGAATGAAATGTTATGTGTGATGCAGCTCGTTATGATCGCTCAGTGTTCATTCAATGTTGAGCAACTCTTGTAGGAAATCATGTATTTATTTCATTTAAGTGCAGTAAAACCTATTTCACAGTACAATTCATTTTAGAGCTCCAATACAGAGGGTTTAGTTGTCAGATGTGTATCATGTTGTCACTGTACACTACTTGGTGTGTCCCAAAACATGGCAGTGACTACCCAGAATGCTGTGCGCAGTGACATAGATTCCCCATTATCTATTGAATAAAATATATATTTGGAGTATTTTTAGCAGTTTTTCTGATACTAAACTGTGATCCGTACAAAAAGCTTTAAAGAAGTATTAACCAGTTAATCTTGGTGGTGTGTTAATCAGGAGGGGCTTTCTACACTCCCGAGACCATAGACACGGCAAGGCTTCATTACCGTAACTCCTGGGCGCCTGTCCTGCACGCGGAGGCCCTGTGGCTCAGCAGCACAGGCTTCGGTTCGGCTGAGGACTCGGTCGAGGGCAAGAGTGCTCCCGTCACAGGACCTGTAGTCACTTCTGCTCCAGGCAAAAACCCTGATGACCTGGTGAAGGACAGATTGCACCTTCTCTTGGGTAAGCTTGGACTTTCTGACAGTTACAGTGGATTCACACGGGGCGTCAGCATCAACGCTTCCCATTGAATTTAAATGGGTGACGTTAAGTGTTGCCGAAAAGCATTGTGGATCCGTCGGCGTCGCTTTACTGGCGTTGCTCGCGGCAGAAGTTGAGAATTTTTCAACGCCACTGAAGCGCCTCCGACGGAAGCGTCAGCCAATCACGATCGCTCTATGCAAATACAGTAGCCAGGCGGCAGCCAGTCATGTCCATCCTGTTCAAGAGAAGCAAACTGTCTAATTTCATTGGCTGACGCTGCTATGACCAGGTGTCAGTGCCAAACTTCAGCCACGCCCTCCGTCAATAGTTGACGCTAATGCCCCGTGTGAATCCACCATTACAGGTACAGAGAATGGATCAGTTTTTATAGGGAAAGATGGCCTATTAAATGTTGTCATGACACTACTGATTTTTAAACTAATCGGTCATGTTAACAACTTCACAGCACTTGTTGTAAATTTCACTGACACTAAGGTCACTTGTAGAAACGTTTAAATGCTTAACTATAGAGATAATAAGACCTGTTCTGCGCTCATATTGGCTAAAAGTTATAAAGGTGTTTCAGGTCTCTGGCATACAAATACAAGTAATAAGGTATATAGAAAAATTAATGTACCTGCACAGTATGTAGGAGCTGGGATTGAAAGAGAAGGCCTGGTAAAATTGTACACAAAATAGTTTCCTGGACAAGCTTTGACTTGGATTGGGCTGGATCTGTAGTAACTGCACTGCTCATTACGAGAGCCGTAAACGTCACGAGTGACAACTCCATCTTCTAGACGAGGATGAGATCCAGCAAGCAACAGAGCACTATAACCTCCACATGCCGCGTAAGACACACACGATTCAGGCATCTGAGCACTCAGTCCATCAAGAAAGAGTCGATACCAGCCTTGCCAGTTAACATCCGTGTCATCATAACTGTATCTATAATGTAACCTGATGTTTCTCCAGTAGTTATTAAGTGTGGTGTAGTTAATGCATGGATCATAATCTAAAAGAGCAAGATGACGAGATCAAACAATCAAGACATTTTAATGATGAAGTTCATATTTTAATTTACAAATACTGATTAATAACTTACTCAGACTGTTGTTGATTCTAGTGGTTATAGCTGGTCTTACAGTGGATATCGGCTGTGCAATAGTGCTAATATCTGAAAAAAGGGATAACCCATTATTTGACTGAAATTATTTTAAATAGTTCAAAAGAGTTAAAGAAATGGTAAAAAGCATCATACTTGTACAGTATCCTGAACACCAGTAGTTTGGCCTCACAAGTTCATAGACATAGTAA
>JAUCMT010000024.1:1548402-1558594 GCA_032357475.1 Enteromius thamalakanensis | reverse complement strand
TGACAATAAGTACCTTTGTACCTACATGTCAACTAACTCTCATTAGAATATCACTCTGTAATTAATATCTGCTAACTCTTTAATGTAATGGTCTCCCAAAAGTCGTTCTACTGACTATAAGTAACTTATATCAACTTATAGTCATATACTTATAATATACAATTATATAAAACAATTTATATATCAACTTATTCTAACCCTAACCCTACCAGTCTGCAGTACTCTGCTAGTACTCTACTGTTAGTAGATATATAGGTGCAGTGTTACTGATAATCAACAGAATATGTTTAAAGGACCCTCATATCAAGTGAAACCCATATAGTTTCTAATTATATATTTTTTGGTAATTTTGCTGTAAAATGCATTTTAAAAATATCAATATAACATTTAAGGAAATGTTTGCCCTCCACATATTTTCCATTCACATTTGAAGAGAAACTTTATTTATTTAACAAATATTTAATGAATTTATTTATGTAATGAATGAACATATATAACACACTTGAAAAATGTTATGCAAAAAATGAAACATTATTGTCAATCTAGTGTTATTCCATCCACCTTTGCATTTGTCCTAAATGTAGACGGCTGTAAGATTAGAAATGTATTTAGTTATGCCCTGAAATGCCTTATAAAGTATAAGAATAGCCTAGGAAAGCTTTTAAATGTCCAAATTATATAATATATATTTAAAATCTATTTTGGCCAGGAAAAAAAAAAGTTTATTTGCTGTGTCTGTACTAACTTCAGCAAGGCGTCTCAAAACGCGCTTCTCAATCAAAGCTGTTTCCTCCGTTCAGATATAAATCTCACATTACTGTAGATCTGTCTCTGTCTCTGTCTCTGAAGCACAGAAGCAGGTATATCCTAATTCACTATATAGGTCAAAATAATACATTTTTCTTTTATGCCCAAAATCATCAGGATATTAAATAAAGATCATGTTTCATGAAGATATTTTGTAAATTTCCTACCATAAATATATCGAAACATTTTTGATTGGTAAAATGCGTTGCTAAGAACTTCATTTGAACAACTCAATATTTAGTTGTTGCTCCTCAGAATCCAGATTTTCTAATAGTTGTATCTCAGACAGATATTGTCCTCTCCTAACAAAGCAGACATCAGCGGAGAGATGATTTATTCAGATCTTCAGAAAGCTCCAGGGTCAGGTTTCTCTGAAGAAAGCACACCTCTGCTCATAAACACACATGCTTTGAGGAATCATTAGCAGGTTCAGCGCAGGTCGTTCAGGTGAGCTTCTCCTGCTCAAGGTCATGACCTGCGACCCCTGGAACGTAAGCGGCTCTGCTCCGCCGATTTGAGTCTTTTGTTTCTGGTTTCTGGAAGAGAGGATGTATGTCAGCTGAATGAGACGAGATGAGTTTCTCTGAGCCTTTAGCTACTGGAGATCCTGTGGATGTCTCCATTTTGAGATCTTTTCATTTATCTTCATCTTCTTCTTTGTTTTCTGTTAATGAGCAGGGAGATGAGATTTATTCTGGGTCAGAAAGAACTGCAAGATCTAAACTAAAAACTCTGAGAAAAAAGGCCTGCGTGAAATATAAATCCGGTTTGTCAGAACGGTTGAAAGCAAGCTTCCATGAGCCATTACGTACATGTTCGTTGTTTTTAACCTGGTGCAACCTGGCAAACTAAATAATAGCTATTGAAACAGAACCATTTATTAACTCTTTACACAGATTAAATTAAGACATGGAGCTTTAAACTGCAATTATTCATGATTAAAATCAAAACACTTTTGAATATTATTTGGATGTCTTAATTTTCCACCATAATCGTTCAATATTTTCCTTTTTTTAATTCCTTAGTGGGGAAAAACATGATTGTGAAATGTGAAATCAGAATTAAGCCTTTATATATTGTTTTGTTCTGCCACAGAATAAATCTCATCTCACTGCTCATCAACATAAACAAAGATACAAATGATGAGGAATTCCTTTGAGATGCAAGAAGAAAATGCTAAATGTGAGATATAATCTCAGAACTATGAGAAGTCATGCTTTTATGATTTAAGGCTCTTATGGCTCATATAAACTGATATAGTGAGAATATGCAGTAAAAAATACAGTTCAATTTCATTCAAACTGAGCAAAAACATATAATGCAATGCTGATTGAGAGCTGAGGAGATCAAGGAAGATGTGAGATGTTTTGGAGGCTCGTGAAGATCATTGCTCCGCTGAGGAACAGTGAAAGTAAAGCTGATGATCAGACTCTTCTAGAAAATGATTGATGGAGAATCAAGTGTTGATCTGGAGATATGAGGATCTAATCTGTCAATCAGACTCCTCAGGAGTAGGGTTAGGGATCTGGGGGTTATTAAGACGTGGATGCAGATCATCTTCTCTCATCAGAAGGAGAATGTCTCTGTCTCGGTTCAGAACACGGTGATTTTCACGTCACTTCCAATCCAGTGGCCAGATCTCACTGCTTCACTTTCATCTCTTCACTCATTCTTTCCACTCTCTGACACTTTTTTCCCCCCCTCGCTGCCGTCTCTTTCAGCTCCGAGCTTTGATTGAAAGCAAATGAGGCAGCTAACGTGTGGAAAGAGAGAAATTTACTCGCTGTAAGTTCATGCGGTGGCTGTCTTTCAGGATGGGTGCTCAGGCGCTTCGCAGGACAACAATATACGCAGCTGAATAAAGCGCGAGCGGCGACATCATGCTTCTCTTCACGCACCATTTGCCTCCAAAGCCTTCCCCGGCCCGTCGCTCTCACTGGGGATTATTCCTAGCTTTGGCTGTCTCGCGGGGTCAAAGGGCAGGACCAGATCCGCCAGCGGGGGGCAGAATTGAAATTCATTGATCCCATCACATTATATCAAGCGCTGGGATGTGCTGAGCTTCACCTGATCTCTGCTGGTTCTTCTGTTGCTCGTGAGATGCTCATCTGAGACACTCGAGTCGATTGTATCGTGCTGAACTGGTCAGTTCGTTTCTGTAAAGAAAAAACACACATCTCTGATCACTTCAGTTTATGCAGGGTCAAAGTTTGACATAATCTTTTGATTTAGGTGCGTTGTAGAAGATAGTTTTTTTTTTTGCGCACATTTTCCATTTGAATTATCCTTCCTATTTAAGAAAAACTGTCATCAAAGTCATTCATGCTTTTTCCACAACACAATGGGAAGAAAAATAAACAATCCCTTTTTCTCCATTTCTCCATCTTGGTTATATTACAGGAAGGTTGTGTTTTAATCATTTTGCAAACATTGGAACCTTTGAATGTTCAGTGAATGTTCTGAAACAAACACCATTTATATCTTTTCCACAACAGAAAAATAATCTCATTCTGTTTTCCCAATTTTTACTTGAATTGCAATCTTGACTGCATTCAGCATCTATAGTTATGCAGTAGTTTAGTTTGTCTTCTTGATGGTACGAACATTAGGGAAACGTTACATTTTAGCATTTTGCAAACATCACTGGAACGTTACTTTTTAAAAGTTCTGAAACAACCTTTAAAAACATTAGATGAACATCCAATTAAAACACATCAATCCAGATCAACTTAAACATTATTGACCTTAAATCTGAAATAAAAACACATACTCACGAGTGCTGTTTTTTTTACTTTAGCTCAGCATTCAACACTGTCATATCCTCTCAGTTAATCACTAAACTTAGAGACCTGGACATAAATACCTCACTTTGCAACTGGATTATGGGCTTTCTGAGCGACAGACCACAGCATGTCAGGTCAGGCCACATCTGCTCCATCACCATCACACTCAACACCGGTGTACCACAGGGCTATGTGCTGAGCCCCATCCTCTTTTCCATCTTTACCCATGACTGCAGACCTGTACATGAATCCAACTCCGATACCACGGTGATCGGTCTCATCAGCAGCAACGATGAGACTGCCTACAGGGAGGAGGTCCAGCATCTGGCCACGTGGTGTACAGACAATAACCTGCTCCTTAACACCACCAAGACCAAAGAGTGTATTGTGGACTTTAGTACAGAGAGAAGAGGCTCACATGATCCCATTCACTTCAAAGGGATGGCTGTTGAGTCTGTTTCATCTTTCAAGTTCCTGGGGATCCACATCTTGAAGGACCTGTCTTGAAACACCAACACCTCCAGTCTGGTCAAGAAGGCTCATCAGCGTCTCTTCTTCTTGAGAGCTCTAAAGATGAACAGGTGAACAAGGTGCTGGATCCTTGTCTTGTCAAGTATTCTGTTGAGGGGAGAACGAGATGTGTGGCTCCATCTGCTTTTATTTAAAGGTTTGGCCATGAAACAAGCATGGGTTGATACACAGCATACAATAATAGAAGTGGCAAGATGAAAGAGTATTCAAAGAACAGCATGAGTGACAGCCAATTGACAGCAAATGTGGCCCTGAGGGCAAGAAAAACAGGGAATTCACAAGATGAGCTAGAGTCCAAGTGAGAAAGAAACACAGTCCAAACAGCAAAGCAAAGGATAATTCCTAAACAGGCTATAAACTTCAAGGCAGGTGGAGATCAGAGAAGAAGAGATAACAGGCAAAGATTAAGACATGGGTAAATAGACTAAGAACAAGGCAATACTAGACTAGGCACTAAAAACTGAGAATGGCTCCGTAAAGTAGCTATACAATGGTAGAATTAAAATAAAGTGATAAATTCCAGGTACACACACACACACAACATATAAATAAATAAAAATTAGACACAGGTGAACATAATCAGCGACTATGGAAACAACACAAGATCAAACACAAGAAGTACAGGACGTGAAAATTCAGAGACAGTTCAATATATACAACAGAACAAAATAAAAGCTAAGATTTCTTGGACTATCAGTCAGTATTAACTTTTGGTTTATTAAATGTCACATTTCCAGTCAGTAATCAGAAAAAACTGGATGTCATGATAGTAAATGTATGTTTTTTGGGGGGGTTGCAAAGTGTAGGACATCTTCCTTAATCAGCTCACTCTTAAAATAACAATTACAGTAATGTTGTAGACAGTCGATATTGCACACCCCTACTTGATGCTTTGACTGGTTTTGGACATTTTTGTTGTTGTTAGAGAGTAAGTATATGAAGTGCCATGAAGTTGCCGAAGAAGGGGAATGTGACAGAATGAACAAACTGGAGGGGCATTACCTTGCTTTCAGTACCAGGCGATGTATTCTACACAGTGCTTCTTCATAGAATTCAAGCAGATCTTTGCTCTTCGGAATATCATTGAGCAATGTGCAGAAACTGACATCAAGCGCCGCCTTGGAAAAGCTGCCGAGGTCTGTAAAACATTTGGTCATCTTGGTGTCCAACATTTGGTATCCATTACAACATCAACTTTTGTCTATACACTTAAATTATCATTCCAATAGCAACATACACCACAGAACCATAGTAAGCATCAACCAGTACCACAAGAAAGGTCAATGTATTCTACCAGCATTGTCTGAGACAGTTCGATCATGTCACAAATGAAGAGGTTCTCTGGGGAAGTGGCCTTCCAAGCCTCAGCACAATCATTGCACATCGTCTCTTACGCCTAGCTGGGTATGTTTTTAGACAACATTGTGCCTAAACATTCATCGCTCACCTAAAAGCTCTTGACATCGCCTGGGATAAATCCGAAGTCCTCGACTTGGATCACCCTCAAAGGAAAGATCTAGTCGCTCAATATGGTTATTAGCGTTGGTGGAAAAGAAGAAGAAATATATGAACTGTATTGCTACTATTAATCAAATGTAATTGTGCTGAATTCAACTGGCCAAATTAGCTGTCTAAAGATAGATTAGATGTATAATTGTGTTTAGTAACTGCGTATGGCTTTGTTTCAGATGTGAACGAGTGTGATCTGACTCAGCCATGCCAGCATCAGTGTTTCAACCTCCTGGGCTCATTTATCTGTCAGTGTGATCAGGGTTATGAACTCGCGCCGGATTCAGTCTCTTGTGTAGGTAAGTGCTAATGCTGGATGTTCCTGTGCTTGTTTGGAGTGCTCTTATTACTTGCCAAGTGTTTTAGTTTGCACATGTTCAGCGCTTAACATTTAATGACGAGCTGTCAAAAGGGATTTAAAAACTCATTTGATTTTAAAATAAATGTTTAATTTAATATATAGTACAGGCGAAAGTTTGGACACACCTTCTCATTCAATGTGTTTTCTTTATTTTTATGACCATTTACATTGGTAGATTGGAAGGTATCAAAACTATGAATGAACACATGTGGAGTACTTGTACTTCACAAAAAAACATCTTTTATATTGTAGTTTCTTCGAAATAGTCACCATTTGCTCTGATTACTGCTTTGCACACTCTTGGCATTCTCTCCATGAGCTTAATATTTAATCTTGTTTAATATCTATATTTCATTGCATTCTTTAGGAAAGAGCACATTCATTGCTTTACTTGTGATTATTTTTTCATATGTATGTGATGCGTTTGGGTGTGTTATTTCACCTGCTGCTGAGCACTTCAGATAACCGAGCACTCATTCACAAACATGGCAAACATCAAACTAATTTAAATTCACAGTTATTGCATTTCATGCATTTTCATCTAAAATTCAATTCAAGTTTGAATATTCGTTGAGTGCCTGGCCACTCTGTCCCTGGAGGATATTGAAGATAATATCTATTCGGAACTTTAAAAACAGGGTTAGGTGGGGCCCTGGGGTATTGACGATTGGTAGTGTCCAGTCATAACCCCACTAAGTGGGCCGGCTGGATTGAAACGGTGGTGAGCAGAGCTGTTAGTACTCAGACTGTGGTTTAAGACCACAAATTGGAAAACATCCTGGAGAAATCAGCTATGCAACGGGATTTGGGCTGACCTGCAGACCAGTGATGGACATTAGATATCTGCAAAATTGGCAGATATTGATCCAAATTTGGAAAGTATTGTTTTTCTATTTTTCGGCTTCCCCCACTTCTGCCAGCTAAGGCACCTGGGCTTTGTCAAGGCCATTGCTGGAGACAAAACAACTTACCCCGGGGAGCACGATAACGAGACACTCCGAATTACTACCTTCACCGCATCCCATGCCTTCGTGTGATTTTACCCCCCAGCGTGGGTAGGCGGGTCGGTGACCAGTGCTCTCTAGCTGCAGGACCGGATGGCTGATTGCCTACATTGGACTACTTCCACATCCCCTGTACCCCTCCCTTGTTGCCATGTCATGTCTTGTTATGTCTGTTGTGTTTTACGTGCCTGTTGCTGAGGTATTTTTCCCCCTTCTCGAGGTATTTTTTTCCCTCCTTCTTCTAATGTATCTTATTTTCTATATGCTACCTCTCGACTGACCTGTCTTTCCCCCAAATGTGATGTGTGTGTGATGTTTGTGTATTTTCTGAGGGGTCCAATTTCATGTAACAGTGTATGTGACAAACAAAGGCTTCGTTTCATAATTTGATTGGATAGTCCTAAATGTAAATGTAGCCTGGTTTTAGACAAAAATGATGGATGTGTGTCACTGTGGTTTAATTTTGACTGTTTGTTGAGTTTGTGTTGTTCTTCTTGTGTCTAGACATCGATGAGTGCGGGTTCTCCAGCTACATGTGCCAATATGTGTGTATTAACAGCCAGGGTGGATATTCCTGCATCTGCCCAGAGGGATATCAGCTGCAGAGAACAAGAATGTGTCAAGGTATCAGCCTCCTTCTTCATAAAATATAACACTCGTCATTGCCTGGCCTCCTCTCTATCCCTCCACACTTAGATATTTCACATCAGAGCAAGATGGGCCAGGAATACCCAACCACTTGCTAACAGAAACAATACAGAGCTCAAATGGGTTATGTTTGTTACCAATGTAATTATACATTTAAACACTGAGTATAATTACTTAACAGCATATACTAACTTTATAGTGCATTTAACAAGAATTACTACCTTCCTACTAGAAACAAAAAGGCTGTTTATCTTTTCTGAACACAGGGAAAGATGTTGTGTATCTTGCCATTTGAATTTCCAGTAGCAATATTACTTCTGTAATTCCAGACACTTCTAACTGAAATGGGATATTCAACATGAAAAACTTTTTTTTTAATTATTACCCAATTAGGTACTTATTAGTAACCATTGTACTTACATGAAATAAAATGTACTGTTACACACATGTTGCAGATCAAGTCTGTTACAGAGGTACTTAAAATGTAAGTACAATCTTGATATACTTTATTTTAATTAGCTGTGTACTTGAATTTATAATTATGCTGTAAGAAGTCTGCAACACATGTGACAATCTTTTGGTTAGCTGTGTAACAGACTCGGTCTGTAACATATGTGTAACAGTAACACAGTTTGTAATTATGTAGATGTAACTGGCTAAGTATAAACTGTTTCATAACTTAATTACATGGTAAGTATGTTTTGTTTTATGTAAGTACAATGGCTGCTGAAAATTACTTCTAGGTAATTACTCTGTATTATGACACCTTTAAATAAAGTGTTACCAAAACAAAACGTGTGCTTGCAAGTTGTTTGACCTGTTGGAAGGCCTGCATGCTCATTTATTTGATAGATATAACTTATTGCTAATCACAGTCTTTTCTCTGGTGTTGTAGACATCAATGAGTGCGACACAGGCCACGACTGTAGGGAAGATGAGATGTGCTGGAACTATTATGGAGGTCATCGCTGTTACCCTCAGAACCCGTGTCAGGAGCCTTACGCGCTGACGTCGGAGAAGTCAGTCAGTCATATCCTAGCACTAGAGCTAGAAATGAAGATCACAGAAATCACGACAGACCCAAGTTTTGATTAATGCTCTTGCTCTTATTCCTAGCCGGTGTTCGTGCCAGTCTGCGAATGCGTGTCGAGGCCTGCCACAGTCGATCATTTACAAATACATGAGCATTCATTCAGAGCGCACCGTACCGGCAGATATCTTCCAGATTCAAGCCACAAACATCTTCTCCAGTGCACACTACACCTTCAGGATTAAAGCTGGCAACGATGGAGGAGAGTTCTTCCTTAGGGTGAGTAACCAAACCTTGTGCTTTTGCATTTAACAGCTGCATGAAACTACACTGTTGAAGCCATTTCATTTGGTATTTCTTTGACAGATCATTTTTTGGCAATGGTCGACCTGTTTAAAGAGATGGCTTTTTTTCTGGGATTTTGAAGTACAAAAAAAAAAACCATCAGACCTCTGTGCTTTGACCACTGAGTGGTGCTGTAAGCCAGCTGCATTAGTAGCTTCAAGCCGTAGTGATGATGGTAGATGTCAAGTCGCTTGTTGGCAAATTAGATATTACTGGTCACACTGTCTTTATCTCGTCTCACATTCAGTTTTAACACAGCTTCTTGTAAGGCAAGATAATGCCTGATTTGTACCTGAGTTTCTAATATTCCTGAAGACATTGATTAGCTGGGTTAGTTGTGTTGGATCTAAACTCTTCAGAAGAGTGGTCCTCCAGTAGCAGGTTTAGACACCAGTGGCCTAGTTGAATTGCAAACAAATGCCAAACGTGTCTAATGACAGTGACATATATTTTGATGGTTATGCCCTTTTTTTCAAATAATTTCTCTTTCAAAGCTGAAAGAAAAACTAATTATATCCTGAATCACGACCTCTTGCAGTTTGAAAATATAAAACATTTAACATTCTGGAAAGTCTTTATTTAAAGACTTGAAACTGCATGCCTGATTTGTGCAGCACATTGCACACATGCAAGTAATTCAGTTTTGCGCTTTCTGGTATTCCATAATCAAATATAAATAGGAAAGCATTAGTCAGGAGCTGTGCTCCACCCCGATCGTTTCCTCAAGCTCTCTCTAAAGCACAGACCGGGATATTTGACCGCACCTTCACCTGCATTATTACGCTGGTTGCTGACTAAGTTTTGAATCCAGTATAAGGTGCTTTTAGGAATCATGTTTACGTTTAGCTCATGTGTGGGTCATTTATCTGGAAAAGAGATGGCAGCAGGTGCACTATGGGAAAAAAAACATGCACAGTGTTCTACTGGGAAACCTGATTTATCCTCATACAGTGCATCCTGACACACAGCAAAAAACTGTTCAGTAATGGTTCAAGGGAACAAGTGCTGGACGTGCTGGAGACCCCATCTCTTAAAGCAGTGATTCTCAACCAGTGGGCCGCAGCCCTCTAGTGGGCCTTGGAGCGCCATCTGGTGGGCTTGCAGGCAGTGGTAGATTACTCCAAATTAATTTTTATTTATTTATTAATAGAAAAATCTTGTTATTTGTAATAAT
>JAUCMT010000024.1:1532939-1548302 GCA_032357475.1 Enteromius thamalakanensis | reverse complement strand
TTAGTGTATCGATTATTTATTGCGACAGAGAGCACAACAATATATCGCAATATCGATTTTTTTTCCCACCCCTAGTAGCGATGCAAGGACATGTTTGGTGCTTCTGACTCACAACCTTTAAGTAAGTTATCTTTTCTTATGAAAAGAACCTGCTACTTCCGAGTTTTGGGCAGTGACGGGTAGTGCTTGTTGTTTCTCCCATCACAAATGCAGACATGGTGTTATGTTAATGAGGTGTTATGCGACGCAGTACCAAGTCATGATAATCAGTAATTATGTCTTCACTGGATGCAACAAATACCTCGTTTATAATGTGTTTTATTGTCACGTTATGGTAAGGGGCGTAACATTTCCATCACATGCGGTATTCAACCAATCACAGTGCACTGGATAGCTGGCCAATTAGAGCATACCTTGCTGTTTTAGAAAGATGAGATTTGTACAAATCAGCTCGTTTAAGGAGGCGGGGCTTAGAGGAGAAACTAAATGTGCAAAATAATGTGTTTTTTGCACCTTAAACCGCATAAACACAAAGTGTTACATCAAATACACAAAATAATGTTCTTTTTCGGCAACTTCACATGACTCCTTTAAACACGGTATACCAGAACAGGAGCTGGTTGTGTTTTGTGTCTGTTTTTCTTACATGTTTAGACTCCATAATGGCCAACAGAAAATCGTTTTTACTAAGATCACAGGCACCAAGGATGGTGCACTCGGAGTAAATATAGGTTTATCTTAATAGGATCTGTTTCTTCTAACACTTTCCCTGTAGTCACCCTTTCACCGTGAAGCAGGTGCACCAACATACTTCCACATAGACCGTGCAAGAACACATGCATTGCAATAGCATCACATAAACAGAAAGAACTGAATGCATTATGTTAATGGTTCCAAAAATAAAATGTCTGCGCTTGTTCAATGTCATTACTTCTCAGTGCAGTGACCGCCAGAAGTAACATGCAGATGAGTGCAAGAAAGACACTTTGTACCTCCTATTGACACCAGACCTACTAGAAGGAGCATTGGCTTGGGGATTCGTTTGTTACAGACCCTTGTTGCACCACCATCTTCTTTTCTAGCAAGGAAGATTGGTAGAACGTCTCTGACAGCCTCCTCAGAAAGTTCTTGGTCTTTCTGCTGCAGCATTGCTAAATTGTAGGTCCGGTCCGGTCTGCTGTTTGATGGATTTCCATGCATTTTGTCTTTATTGCTGATAGAGAATACAGTGAATTAGAATACAACTAAAACTAAAGATTAAAGAAACAACAAATCAAATGCCTTTCCAAACTCTCTTCTGGGAAACACAACATGAGATGTGTAGAAACTGTAAATTATATGAGGACTAGATCTACTGAGGTCTAAAAGGGCAAAAAAGCAGCATAAAAAATTATTTAATGCTCCATATGACGCATTTGCAGTCATGTTTAATTCAAATATGCCACACTAACCTTTCAAAAGTTTTAAAATACATCCTGACTACACTATCGTTTTTTCATCATCAATTATTTGGTCAAAAGTAAGTATGTGAATATATTTTAAAATTGTATTTATTCCTATAATGACAAAGCTGAATTTTTATCTGCCATTATTCCAGTCTTCAGTGTCACATGATGCTTCGTTAATTATTCTTATATGCTGATTTGCTGCTCAAGAAATGTACTATTATTATATATGATAACAGTTATGCTGTTTAATATTTTTGTAGGAACTATTTTTCAGAAAATAGAAAGCTTTTGGACTATAAAGGTCTTTTACTGCCACTTTTTGATACATTTTACTCCATTTTTGCTGAACAAAATTATAAATGATAGTAGAGTTTCTTAGTCTCGAAAGCTGCCACATCTTGGTAAAGCAGTGAATGATTCACGAGATTGGGGTTTCCCACCTGAATAGCCTTGGGCATGATCCTAAGATGTTTTCATAGCATTTAATCATAATAAACGAGCCATTTTGAATCTGGAGCAAACCTTTGGCAGTTTGAACAAATGTGTTTTATCAAAGGTGACATATTAGCCCTCAGAAAACCTCAAAGTTTGTCTGCCCCTGTCTGAACCTTCTCTATTGGAATTTCTAAAGTGTGCGCTTGAGAATGAATCGACAACTATCCTCAAAGCCGTTTGCTTAAGGCAGGACCTTCGGCTGGAGATTGGCAGTGGTTATTTCCTAATGCACACGCCGTGGACATCTCTCCTCTTGCTGGAAGTAATGGAGTCAAATGCTGACACACACAAAGTGTCATGTCGTAATTGAATAGAGAATTATAGAGATATAAAGAAAGACAGCGAGCGGCGATGGAGCCAGAGAAAAGGTCACAAATTGTCTGACAGCAGAGACTCTTGCGCACAGGGTTTAATAATCAGAGCAATTTATAAATCTACTTCCCTCTTTTGTCAAACCTGAAAGTTCTGAATCTGAATCTGTTTTGTAATGCCAAGGAATAACATTTTTTCCCAGCTTTCTTAGAAATGTGATTACTTCGAATACATAAAAACACATATGAGACCCCCTGAATGTTGTCGGTACTATGGTTTTGCTGACTTTATGCTATTGCTCTTATAGTTATTCACTGTGCAATGATCATCATTTCACACATCGAGGTTTATCGATTGTCAGCATTATTTTTGTCTTGCCTAGTCAGATGTTTGACGTGTGGCATAAGATCACGACTTGGTCCTAAGATGCAACTTTTTGTGAACAAAAACTTAAAACTTAATCAGAATAAGACCTTACGTTTAAAGCAACCAACCACAGTGTGTTTGAATGTGGCGTTTAAGAGCATGTGTAAGGAAATATGTGACTCTGGGACACAACACCAATCTTAAATCGCATAGATTAACATTATATGGGTCAAAATGATAGATTTTTAATTTCTGCCAAAAATCATTCCATGAAGACATTTGGTAAATTTCCTACCGTAAATATACCCAAACTTAATTTATGACTAGTAATATGCATGGCTATAATTCTTTGCAGCCCCAGATACCAGACATTGTATCTCTGCCAAATATTGTCATATCCTAACAAACCATACCTCAACAGGAAGCTAATTCAATCAACTTTAAGTTTGTATATATATATATATCAATTTCTAAAAATTGCCCCTTATGACTGTTTTTGTGGTCCAGGTTCACATATATATCAGAAAAAGAAGTTTTCAGCTAGTCGCATTAGATCTTGCTACCACCAGTGACATTTGTGTTCACAGTATTGTCTAAATCAGTGATTCTCAACCAGTGGGCCGCGGCCCTCTAGTGGGCCCTGGAGCACCATTTGGTGGGCCTTGCAGGCAGTGGTAGATTACTCCAAATAAATTTTAATTTATTTCTTAATAGAAAAATCTTTTATTTGTAATAATCTAATTATTCTTTTGAATTTATATGATCAAAAACATGATAGTCCAGGTGTTTGAAATTAAAAATCCAAACATTTTTTTAAATCGCAACACCTACCACGTCACAGCGTCAGTTTGAACATTTGTTCAATAGATTCAGTAATGTTAACAAACATGTTACTGTAATATGGATCGCTTTTTGAAAAGAAAAGCAGATATGTGAGACAGACCTGTGCAAACTAAGGCTTCCAATGTTTTGACTTGATCTTGGTATAATTCATTAACAGGAGTGTATTTATTGAGTTTTCTGTTATTCTGTGTTCATAGTATCATATTTGGAAAGGTGGTCCTCGGAATGTTTTCAAACAGTCAATGGTGGGCCCTGAGTCACAAAAGGTTGAGAACCCCTGTCTTAAAGTATCTTCTGCTTATGTCGGTATCTTGTATCCAGTGCCACCCGGAGGTTATTATGGGAGACACAGTGTATACACACCTGAATAATACTATACCTCAAATACCTGAATAATGCTATATACATACAGGTTTTTTAACAACAACAACAACTGACCCACAGCTGTATTAGGAAGAACAGAATACTTCTAACTTCCTTAAAAACTAGGTTAACTAAAGAGTGCTCTATCTCATGTTTACTTCTTCATTTTGTCAGTGTGCATGCAACGAATGTACATTTTGATAAAAAATGTCTAACTGTATTTATCGCCATCATTAAGGAAATGTGATATTTCTGGGATGATTTCTTCGTTCAGCATTGCATCTGATGTCTGTGTATTTGTCGTTAATTGCTTTAGCGGTTCAGTAGCGTTGGTGCAATGCTGGTCTTGACCAAGTCCCTGGAGGGTCCACAGGAGCTGATCGTTGATCTGGAGATGATCACTCACCACACAGCAATGAACATTCGAACAAGCTCTTTACTACGGCTCACCATCGTCGTGGGACCCTACCCCTTCTAACATTACTGCTGCTTCACACATTTATACACATCCAGACTGCTTGCATTACAGTTAGACGCCGCAACGCTGAGATGTTATGATATGTTCTAATGTTCTTCATCTTGCAGTCATTATAAAATAAGCTGACTCTTATATCAGGGCTCCCGGCTCCCACTTAAATGATTGCTAATGTGACGTTGCTAAAATTATATTTTATGACAATAGTTTAAAATCTAAACACTTTATTGGCTTGTCATAATTTCATCATTGTCTGAGGCAGAGTTGCAGCGAGCAGGATAGGTAGATAGATAGATAGATATTTAGTTTGATCTACATCTACAGTATATGAAGGATAGATGGGACACAGGCAGTACAGCACGTTTACAAAAAGTGTCATCTAATTGTGAGTTTATTAACTTTTGTAGCACAGCTGTTTGCTTTCAGAGTTAGTCAAAAAACTAGGGGCGCAATAGGTTTGAGAACAAACATCTTAGACAGCCTCTGCATTATAACACGACTGCTGCAGCGCTTCAATATAAATCACACATTTTTCTTTACAAAACTGTAACCATTACTAAAAATCGCCAGTGTTGTGCAGCCTTTAATATCAAATAGAAATTGGGAGTATATTAGAATTATTTTAAGCAGAAATTTTACAACACGTACACATTTCATCAAATCATTTCACAGAAAATTTTTATTTTTAAATCCTCTAAAACGCCCTCCTTTTTACTTCCATTGTAATCTTTCATTTGTAATCGAACGGATCAACATTATGTAACAATGGCTTAAATTTGCATTTCCAAATCTTGCCCGACTGACAGGCTATGAGAAGAATACTGATGTGTTTGGTCTACTTAGAGTGAAATAGCATCCTAGTTTATTCCATTTTGTAGTGCCGCCCGTAAATGGGAGTGCATTAGCGGTGTAGTGCATGCATGAGTAATAATGATCATGGAAAACTGTCTGATTCGGCAGTTTCCAAAAAAATATTACTGCAGTTGATCCTTAAATAAATTCCAATTCTTCATAGTGATTTTAAAGTCTGGAGCTCTGGTAATTTAAAATCTGCAAGCAGTCTATTTGACTACATTTGAAATGATTTTGTTAGCAGACATTGCTATTTTTGTAGTGAGCAATTCATCCGTGAAAATCAATCAACAACAAAAAAATTGTTTGCCGTTGTAATCTTTAATCCAAATCTGAAAATGCTCCTCGCCTCTGAAGTGACGGGCCTTCTCTTGGGCATGAGCATGATGTCATTAACCACACCCCTCAGCTGTCAGTGTTCATTCAATATTCTGTTTCTCTTGGAAGTATGGCACAATGTAGAAGTTAAATTGACTTCAGTGTTCCTGTACATACTTGCACTTAACATTCATTGATTTGAAGGTGTACATGACTGACTCTACTGACTAATGTTTAACTGTGTTTTGGCAGTTACATCTACTTTTTGTTTTCCGTTTTATTTGGAAAGGGTGCAATTATTGGAGTTATATCTTTCTAATCATAACCTGCAAGGTTTGGTCACTAATATATATGTTTATAAATAAAACATGTTGGAGCACAATTTTTAGATCTTTCAGATGGAGTGTATTTTGTCTGGAAGTGAAAGTGGTGACCTGCGGTATAAAAGTTTGACAACCCCAAGTATACATAATGTATGTTGATTTAATTACATTGTTAACCTGTGTTTTGCACTGATGAAATCAAAGTCATTTGATTCTGGTTTTGCATTTCAACATAATTCATCTGCTTTCAAAGAAATTGGCTTCAGTCTGACATTATTCACTAGCACAGATATCCATATAAACATCTCAGAGCCTTTAACAAGAATAAAAACACTGATTTAATGTCCTAGAAGTTTTTGGACTTTAATAACAACTGATTTGTAATAGTTGTCCATGATTATTGGTACACTGAACAAAAACAGTTCAAAATAAAGGAAAATACATCAATTTTATTCTTAAACTTTTTTCCTCCTGATTCCCCCCACATAAATGAATCATTTATCTAAAAACCAGGGTGGGGGTTAAACATACCTTCCTGGAGGTTCTAATATTCCTGAAGACATTGATAAGCTGGGTTAGTTGTGTTGGATCTAAACTCTTCAGGAGAGTGGTCCTCCAGTAGCAGGTTTAGACACCAGTGGCCAGTGGAATTGCCAACAAATGCCAAACGTGTCTAATGACAGTGACATATATTTGGATGGTCATGCCCTTTTTTTCAAATAATTTCTCTTTCAAAGCAGAAAGAAAAACTAATTTCATCCTGAATCACTGAAACATGACCTCTTGCAGTTTGAAAACATACAACATCTAACATTCTGGAAAGTCTTTATTTAAAGTTAGTATCAGCATCTCCAAAATGTAGGCATGAAACTGCATGCATAAACGTATCCAGTAGAACAACATCAGTTTCATCATGTGGTGATATAGAATCTCTTTACAAATATCTTCTTCTTGTTGAAAAAGTACTGACACTGGTTGTACTGTTAGTAGTTAGTACGTTAATAAGATTCAAACAAACAGGCAAATGCTAAAAAACACCGTTAACACTACACACTACTCAGGGTCAAACTGTCTGTGTGTTTCACGAGTCTGCGCTTCCTCATAATATAAAGAATAAATAGCAAATTTGGCGTGCTGTCCAGGGAGCGAGCCGGGAGAACAGCAGATTCCGAACCCTAGTGGTTCTGACTATAGCGAGGGCAAAAGTTCGGCGTCCGGCTCGATCTCCGTCTGCCCTCTGGAGGAAGGCGTGAAGCAGGATAGTGGGTGAAGGAGGGATGCACGAAAGACGAGATGCGAAAGTGAGGGAAACGGGTTTATTTATAGTAGGGTGGAAGGATTTGATTGGGTATGTGTAACAAAGGGATTGATTAGATAATGCGATGCCAGCTGTGATCAATTTGTCCAGTGCTCCTCCCGAAACTTGTTATTTGCAAAACATTCACTTCAAGTTTCCAATCTGCATCTCAAACATGTCACCCAGCTGCCACACAAAAATACATTGTTTACAAGTTGAGAAAGCAGTAAACAATTTGTCAGATTCATTCGAGATAAACATTAATAAATAGAATAGCAAGTGTTTCAATGAAAATACAGCAGTCACAGAGTAAAAACACAACAGAAATGAATGAGTGCAATGAGAACATAATGTAAAAAGAAAAAAAACTTAAATAATTTCAATGGCGGTACCTAATTAACGGCACCATCATGCAAAGAGTCTTCATGCTAAGAAGAGGCGGATCAATCTGACGAAAACTTCCTTGTCATATTTCACTCCAAAATCAAAAGAAAAAAAAAAGGTGTTTTGCTGAAAGAAAATGAAGCCTTTTAGGACTGTTAGAAGTTTTAGGCATGGTGACCATACTTCACCTGAACACTAAGCACTTGTTACTGTATCACAGTAAAAAAACACTATATAGAACTTAAAACAGGCTTCATTCACTTTAAACAACAAAAAAAAGTTTTTCTTTCTTTGGATTTTAGAATTAAACATGTCCTGGATGTGTTTTGGACAGGTTCTTTGCGAGATCCACTGAGACACTATTTATTAGTGTCCTCAACTCTTCCAATGTAGCAAATCAGCTACTCAAGTCAAGGACCAGGTGTTCATATATCCGGGTTTGCCCCTTAAAACTAGAGCCAAGAAGAAACTCCCTGTTGTCAATAAAAACCAGAGAAAAAGCCCTGGGTGCCTGAATGTTCAGTTCCTGGAAGGGAATGAACTGTCTTTTCTTTGCGTCCCAGCGATAGACCCGAGTAAAGGCATAGTCGCTGCCCAGGATGGCATACTGCCAGTTGGCTATCGAGAATGGCTGGAAGACCATGGAGCCACGAGAGGCCATGGTCTGGATCTCAGTGAACATGTTACCGTCCCACTTCATCACCTTGGAGTCGCCGATGAAGCGGGTCAGGCATATGTAGAGCTCGCTCTTCACGGTAAAGTGTTTGACCGCATATACATCCTCCATCTCTGGGATATCCGTGTGCCGTTCAAACTGCTTAGTGCTTTTGCTCCACTGGTAAATGACCGGCCTCTGAGAGCTGCTGGACAAGATCAGATGAGGCTTCCCAGAAATCTGCAGATACTCCACATCTGTGTCACGGTGCCAGGGGTGCAAAGACTGATGGGAGTAGAAGCCGTTACCATTCCATTTATAAATAGTCGTCGAGCCGGCCTTGGAGCTGTCGGCTATGATGAAGAAAGACTCTTCGTCGACGTGGAAGATTTCCACATCATTTGGCTTTCGGACTTTGAGAATGTCGATGTCTTGGATTTTGATGAATTTGTTTGCGGAGACATCTCGCTTGAAGATGTGCGAGCCGCCGAACAGCTGGGCTACTATAATGAAGAGTTGACTATCAATGACTAGAGGTTTGCAGATGACAGTGGAAGTACCTATGGAGGAAAGATTTGAGGAAAGCTGTATGAAACCACCAAAACCATGGAGTAACAGCTTAATTTATTATGGCGTGAAAAGCTTAGGGCTGCCCATAAACTGTTAGTCAATGAGAAGATGCTTAGAAATTTTGTTAGTCAATTTGTTGAAGAAAAAAAAAAGTGACAAAGTTATGAGGTCTGAGACTTACAGATCAATAACAGTTGGTCTATGAAATAATTTTCCATAAAACAGTATGTGTTATAAATCAAAACCAAAACAACTAAAAGAGCTGAACCTTGTCACCAAACATTGTATTGTGTTTATTGTAATCTTTGTTGGGGAAAGTTGCTTTTAAAAGTAATGTATTATAGGGATGTAACGGTATTGTAAATCAATTTTTTTTCCGATACTACCGTGGTCGCATAACTTGATAAAATGATAGGTCTTCTGAAAAAAGTTTGCTCAGGCGAATGGAGTGAAGGGGAGGTAGCGGGAACTACAGTTCCCATCAGCCCAAGCGTGCCCATCATTCTTAGCGGTCTGTTGTCGCTACAGATCATTGTTGCCAAATTAGCATCTTTGTTGTTATATTTCGCGACTTTTCAGACACCCTTGGCAACATTTTTTCCATCGAGTTCTTGTTCTCTCAGCGCACACACTCCTCTCTCTGCGTCTGTTCTGTTCTGCAAGTGGCTGAGAGGAGCAGGGCTTTCAGTTAAAATTGATATTCTGTTGCTTTTAA
This sequence comes from Enteromius thamalakanensis, assembly GCA_032357475.1. Taxonomy (NCBI): domain Eukaryota; kingdom Metazoa; phylum Chordata; class Actinopteri; order Cypriniformes; family Cyprinidae; genus Enteromius; species Enteromius thamalakanensis. The sequence continues at coordinate 1,538,886 of JAUCMT010000024.1, read as the reverse complement.
CTATTTTACATGCAAATAGAGCCAAAATCACAGCATAGCCATTGTCTATATCTTATGTGTACTTGGCTTCATCAGACAATGCTCGATTTATAAATCAGGATTTTAATCTAGATGAACATCTTGTAAGGTAGAGCTAGTTCAGTAGGTCTTATAATGGGGTGCATTTCAGTCAATATTTCATATTCTTTCCGTTTTTCTGACAACAGAAACCATTATATATCAGTGAAAACAGTTATATTGAGAATTAGGGTGCATTGAATTACATTATGGGACACAGAGAATGACGCACTGACGTAATGAATATGCAAATTGACGCATGACGTCCTCGTGGTTGTGAGGAGGGGCCTACAGCGAACTGGGCACGTTACTCCGGCCCTGGCTCCACTCTACTGTAAAAGTAAACGTGTAACAGCTCTATGCAAACTCACTCAAACTCTACAGACGCAGGCTTTCACGCATCACTCTCGTGCAGGAAATACACGTCTTACTCTTCACAGACGACAGTACTCACATGAGAACCGTTCACAGTGGTTTTAATTATCTTGATCAGGTCACACTTCACCTTCAGCTGATCTGTCCGTAAGATGAGGATGTGGAAGAGGCAGGTTGTGTTTGCTCAACAGAGGAAAACAATGTGTCTTTAACCATTTCCTGCAGCTGAAGATGAAATCACTAGATCTGAATATTCATTACTGAGCTGTGCTAACCTCACTTACAACTAGCTCATTTCACTTTGTGCTTATAATAAAAACAATATTGCCACAGATTCCAACACAGTTCAGCTCCGCTCACTAACCTTTCAATAAAGCACTGAAAGAACACTGTGTGAAAAACACCTGCGATACAAACACAGGCCGCCGTTACAAAAGATTCGTGAAAAAAATCTCCATTTACAAATATAGAGTACAATCTAAACACATCATTTCTATGCAGTTGTTTTTTGGAATGAAGAAGACACTGTAACATCCTACAACACAGAAGATGATCCTGGAGCTGGTCGTCTCCGCTCTCTCTGAGGGACTCAAGCCAGACTCCGCTGACGGGGTTTGATTCTTGGGTACAACTGATGAGGAAGAACAGAACAACTATTATAACACACAGAGTCGAACTTCTAATTAACCAAATCTAATGATTTCCCTTCAGCAAGTGAGAGATATACAGAATCTGAACGGAACTTTACACTATAATGAAATATAGAAAGCTGCTGAGGTTATTGAGTTCTCTGACATCACAGGAGCTGATTCGTTTAAGAGTGTGATGCGTGTAACAGCTGACAGGAGCTCGGACTTGGCCTGACAGAGTCTCATCAGATCAGAGTTCACTGAGACTAACTCAGCATTACACAGCTTTAACCTAGTTAAACTGGTTTGAAGAAGTAGTTTTTACACTAAATGTGATCAGATGTTAAACCTCAGCCCTCAGATGTTCAGGTTGTGAAGGACTCACCCCCAGCAGGTTCCGGGGGACGTATCCCTCTCCAGCGGCCGAGCGCACCCACCACCACTCGGTCTCGTCCTCATCCTCGCGCCGCAGCACCGTCATACAGTCACCCTCTCTGAAGCACAGCTCGTCGTCCTGCTCGCCCTCGTAGTCCCACAGACCGTACACCACCCCGCGGTTCATGATGCCCATCTTCTCCTGCACGCCTGCACAGCGAGGAAGCACACACACACACACACACACACACATTTATATCTCTCATACGGATTCGTGATCTTTACAGCAGAGATCTAATCACAATCTCTTTCCATGTTTTAATAGTATATTATGTGCTCATGCTCAGCATTTGTGAGGAATCACGCATGTAAGCTCAACAGGCCTCTATAAGCCTCCAGAGTTATTATAAAGTGTTCAAAACGAGGGTTAAACCACTGTTTCATCCAAGTCTTCACTATGATTCACTATGATCTCTTACCTTCAGAACACATAAACAAAGGTCTTATGCTTCTGGAACAATAATGAGGCGGATTAATTCATGACAATTTACATTTCTCTGTCTTTAACAGTCAGTAAAGAACAGTTCTTACATCTGAACATTTAGGACTAGGTTACATTTGACAGGCAATGGCAGAATCATAGGAAGCTGAACTGTGTGGATTTACTCTGTGCTGACAAACACAACCTGCTATGTTCTCTATAAACGTTTATGAATGTAGCTTTAAATGGATTTGTCAAAATCTGATATAGTCCATTGCTAATAAGATGAGGAGAAAAAAAATGTGTGCAGAAATGGATTTGGACAGACATCCCGAGCATCGTTTTCTCACCGTAGAGGAACTGAGAGCACTGCGTGTATCCCTCCTCCATCTCCTCACACTTATCCGCTGCCGTCTGCATGTCGCTGTAGGTCATGGCAAACACGGCCGCCCCAGACTCCACCAGGAACTTGCACACCTGCACGTTATTACAGGACGCGGCGCAGTGCAGGGGCGTCCTACACACACACACACACACACACACACGGCCATCAGGTGTCTGCTGTGCTGTCAGAGCCTGGTCAGTGTTTGTTAGTGAGCATGGAAATAAACACTGATATAATCTTTATTTTCTGATGATAAACAGCTGTCTGCAGATCCTCCCACAGTAAACACCTGAAACGGTTTTAGAATTTAGCCTGCGGGTGATTTTCAGTCGTTATCAGGCCTGTGCCGATATATAATTCAGAATATGAGATTGTTCACTGATGAGTCTGTGAGAGTGCGAGGTGAAAGCTCACCATCCGTCACTGTCGGCGGCGTTCACATTCACTCCAAACTGCACCAGGAACTTGACGATGTCTGTGTGACCGGCACACACTGCATTATGCAGCGCCGTGATTCCCTCGTCGTTAGGCTGACTGGGATCCTCCACCTGTAACACACACACTCATCATCCTCCTGAACTCATGAGAGGGACAACACTTCTTTGAAACGTGACTTTCCTCGTAAATGACCCACTGCACCAGATCGAACTCTCCCTCCAGCGATGAGTCCAGTAACAGAGCCAGAGGATTGAAGCGCACCCTCATGCTGTGATCGATGCGCTCGGACCCAGCCTTGCGCAGGTTCGTCCTCTTACCCTGCACAGAAAACACCAAGCGTTTCACAGAAGGGTAATCTCCAGCTGAACAGGATTGAGATTTCATCGGGATGACCCCTAACCTCCCCCTGAGCATTACAGAGAACAGGATGTGAACATGGCCGGTTTCTCAGAGCAGAAGAAAAGTATTGTGGGTAAAAAGTGATGAGACAGATTAATATTAGCTAAAGGAGCAGCAGCTCTGTATTTTAAAAGAGGCATAAAGATTTTACTTTGTAGTTAACATTTGGATCACAATCATTTAAGTTAGAGCAGTGAGCGTGTGTGTTGACTTGTGACTTCAACACAAACCCAAACTAGCGGCAAAGTTAATACGCAAAACACTAGAACTCACTAGAATTTCTATGAGCCATTATAGGTAACTAGCTTAGCTTGTTTAATCTGTAGCTTGTCACTCACTACAACACTGTGGTAAGTCTGTGTGTGAACTGATGTTAGACTAAAACTGTAGACCTGCAGATATCCTCAGTCCCTTGTGTCCCTTGAGTGATTGCTCTTTAGAAATTTAGTTTATTGACCCTGCGCCCGATTTTTGCCACACCGCCCAGCCCTAGCGGGGAGTGGAGCACTCACCGGTGGAGAGGGATCCTGTCCGGTGACCTCCGGAGCCTTCATGCTGAAGGTGTCTTCTGGGGCCTCTTGCTCAGTGCCGCTGGGATACGGAGGAGGAGGATAGGGAGGGAAGTCCTCCAGGAAGCTGTCAGGAGGAGGTGGAGGAGGAGGGCTGTCAGGCTGAGGTGGTGGAGGTGAGAGCGGAGCGTGGGGCTGCGGGGCCGGGTGTGGAGGAGGTGGAGGAGGCATGTCCTCTGCCTCGCTCTCAGGGGCCGCTGTGGGCTCTGCCGGTTCAGGAACAGCCTGCTCTGCTACCTCCTGAGCAGCTTCATCAACCCTGTGAGGATCTGCAGGCGGCTCCTTCTCCTCTTCTCCTGGAGGAGTCACTGCCGTCTCCATCGCAGCTAGGGTCGTCTTCTGGTACAGCAGCTTCTGGATGTTGGGGCCGCCCGGGCCCTCGGGCTCCGTGATGGAGCTGCGTTTCTTCAGGGGTCTGGGGGCGTTGTAGAGCTTCTTCCTGAGGGCCTCGAGGTCGACGTCGCTCTGGTGCCGGTAGGGGTTAGAGATGAAGGGCAGCAGTTTGGTGGGACTCAGAGGTCTGGGGATCCGCTCGCTCTCTGAGGCTCCAGCGCCGGGGTCCTTCTCTGCTTCGGGGCCACTGGACGAGTCCAGGTACGGGTTCTCTGGGTGCTGGTTTTGAGACTGCTGGCCTGAAGAGGTCACTGGCTTCCCATAAACTGCATGTGCATCAAGACAAAAACAACTGTCAACTATACAAATGAGCAGACAGCTTCACTATTTATAACAGAAGTGTTTTTAAACTGCAGAAACAGCCAGTGACAATATTCTTTGATATAATTTGTAAGAGGAAATGTAAGCTATATGATTAGTAACTTGCAATGTTTTTATCATGTTGAACTTTGAGCATGAAACTTAGTAGAAAAATAATTGTGCACAATAGCATCTGGCTGATGATAGGACTATGTGAGAATTGAGCATCACCCAACACTAGCCAGGGCCAACAGTGAGCAACTTGCCTGCTCCTCTGTTCTTCTGATTAGAGCAGGGAATCGAAAACCAATTCCAAAATAAGATACTTATCTGGTATCTGACATTGGTGTAAAATTAAGAGTTCAATTCTGCCCATCAATTCCTGTGTGCACATACTATTTTAGGAGGAGAAAATGGGCTGTTCAAAATGTATTTGTCCTTGAATCATTGATTCAAGTGATTCATTCAAAATCACTGATTCATCCAGTAATCAAACATTTCAATCTTGAGTCAAGATTGTTTGATATATAAATCTTTGGCTTTTTTTTGGAAACTGGGAATCCATAAGAACTGGAATAAATGTATTCAAACATAACCCAACCCTTGTTCTGATAGCGCTACAGCATCTATAGCTTTGGTGTGAGTTTGATGTGAAAGGATTCATTCAGGATGAATAATCATGTATATTCTCATCTGTCTGCTACATGATCTGATTGTCCTGGCGTCTCTCACCGCTGATGAAGTTGCTGCCTCGGTTCTGGGATCGGTTCAGCGCTCCCTGCACGCCCTGGGGCTGTGTGTACATTGAGTAGATGGAGCTGGTGGTAAGCATCTGTGGCTTGTGCAGGAGCTGCCCGCCGGAGTCTTTGGCTCCAGGAGGCTCGGGGCTGAAGGGGTGTACAGTGGCCGCCGGGGGAGCCTCTAGTTTGGAGGGCAGGGGTAAAGTACCACCAGACTGGACGCCATCGGGCGGCTGCTGAGCAGACAGCTTACTCTTTCCAGGGAAGGTCCCCGTCTTGCTGTATCCCATCTGGCCACCAGAGGGAAGGTTGGCCTGTTTCGGTTTAGTGGGAACTGGAGGAGGAACCTTGACCGTGTTCCTGACAGCGCTCTGAAAGAAAAGGACATATCAAAGTGTTACTGAGTACTTTTAAAGGGATCATGAACTGAGAAACCAAACTTGCCTTAATCTTCTGGCATATGAGGTCACTATAAGTTTCAGAACTCAAAACTTGAGTTGCCATCTTTCACAAATGATCAACGCCTGGTTCTACATTGCTGCCTATTTAGCCCCACCCACAGATTCAACAGTGTTGCCTGTTTAGCTCCACCCACGGATTCAACAGTGTTGCCTATTTAGCTCCACCCACGGATTCAACAGTGTTGCCCGTTTAGCCACGCCCACAAATTCAGCAGTGTTGCCTGTTTAGCCCCGCCCACAAATTCAACATTGTTGCCTGTTTAGCCCTGCCCTGATTCAACAGTGTTGCCTGTTTAGCTCCGCCCTGATTCAACAGTGTTGCCTGTTTAGCCCCGCCCTGATTCA
>JAUCMT010000024.1:1522771-1532839 GCA_032357475.1 Enteromius thamalakanensis | reverse complement strand
TGTACAGCACTTTGGTCAGTCGTGTGGCTGTTGTAAATGTGCTATATAAATAAACTAAACTAAACTAAACTAAACTAAACTAAACTATATTCATTCCGTTTTTCTGACAACAGAAATCATTAAAACTATCAGTGCAAACAGTTATATTGAGAATTAGGGTGCATTGAATAACATTATGTGACCCCAGAGAAGCAAGATAATATGACGCACTGACAGAATGAAAATGCAAATTGACGTATGACGTCATCTAGCGACAGGTTAAATCAGATATGTGGAAGGTTTAATAATTTTTTGTAATTAAAATGGAAGAAATGAAGTTCCTGTTTCAAAGTTTACAGATAGATGGCTAATGTGTGTGCAATTGATATGTTCAGTGTTCATGTAAACTGTTTAATAAACACTTCTGGCACTTTTTTTTGAGTCTCTTCATTAGTTTTGTTTTTTCTGTAAATAATTCAATAAATACCGTACCATGCTATTAATACCAAGGTATTACCGTACCGAGAAGTTTTGATAACGTTACATCCCTGATGTATTACAATATTGCGTTACTTCCTGAAAAAAAGTAACTATTTACTTGTAACTATTGCTACTTGAAAGTAATGCATTACTTTAATTTTGCGTTACTTTTTAATTATGGCCAGAGCTTGAGTGTTTGTTTTTAATATAAGAAGTTCTATTTATACCAAATGTAAAAGCTCTTTCACAAAAAAAAGTGTAATGAATAAATCTCGGGCTGAAGAAAGTCAATCTGAAAGAAAGTAGAATACAGAAGAAGAACACTCTTCAACAATTTAAATAACAAACAACAACAACAACAAAAACAATCAAGCACAATGTTGGTCAATGAAGTAATTTTTGCTTCTACGCAAGTATGGTTGAACTGGATTATTAAAGGTCAGCAGCAAAGACACTGGTTTATAAAATGCATTTGTATAATTTAACATTTAATTATTATTATTTAACATATTCTGTGTTTGTTTTAATTCATTTGTAGGTGAGATGAATTAATGCACATTCACATTTAGTCTAGAACTACATTGAATTTACACAATCCCTCTGTATTTCTAATGTCTCCCAACATGAGGTCAGGAGACTTGTCAGTCAATAATTAAGAAAATAACGTAACTGGCGTTTAGGGCTGGGTGATTTAATCGTCAGTTTATTCATGCGCATTTCGTCAGTAAAGCCGGTTCTTTACTAATGAAATGCGCATTAATAAATCTATAAATAAATGGCCCAGCCCTACTGAAGTTACTTTTTTTTTAAAAAAGAAAAAAGCCCTACCTTACCGGTTACTTGGAAAAAGTAGTCTCATTACGTAACTCGCAGTTACTTGTAAAGCGTTACCCCCGACAGTAGATTTAGATGTAGACATGTACACAACAGTTCCACTTGTGCTTGCTTACTTGTGATATTATCAAAGTTCCTGAACTCCATTTGCACATGATCCCATTCCATGAAACTACACTTGCCAATGAAAGGCTGGGCGAATACAACAAACTGGTCACCGCCAAACCCAAAAGCCTCGACGGAAATGGACTGAAAGTCAAGAGACTTCAGCATTGAAAAATCTGTAAATCAAACAGACAGATGTTAAGCCTTTCTTCCATTTAAAGTCAAGGAAACACAACGCGGTCTGTAATATTACCAACCTGTTGTTATGCAATCAAATGACTGTGCCACAAGGTCATTGATCTTCTTGCCCTGGTAAGCTTCAGGGCCATTGCAGAAGATCTGATCAACAGTTGCATTTGTATGAAACATCCAGTCGACTAACCACTTTAACTTACAGTCACAGCTGAAGAGATTTCCTCTCAGATCCCTGGACAAACGCAAAGAGTTTACATCTAGATAATGTCTTCAAGAGCTTATATCACTGACAGTTACTTAAATGATGTCATCAAACACTGGCATACATACACTTTAGTCAAAGCTTCCATCCCTTTGAAAAGATTTTTCGGTAATGTCTCCAAATTATTGTACGCCAAACTTCTGCAATAACATTTGAAAGGACAAAAATCTCATGAAGAATGCAACCTGGATCGCTGACCGCTTCTATTATTAGTGAAATAACATGACTAATACACTAAGAAAATCTTCTTATTATGACGGCAATGTTTCACTTGCAAACAACAGATGATGTGGATCAACAAAATACTCACAGGTGTATTAAGGACTTGAGTCCTCTGAAGGCAAATGGTGATATGGACTTGATTTGGTTATTTTCAATGAAACTGGAAGAAAAACAGCAAAGTCAACTGGATGCACAATGCGTGAAACTGTTTCCTTACGCAGAGTTAATCACTCACAAAAATGATGTTCGGTGAGACACTTACAGATATTCCAGATGAGGAAGACCAAGAAACGCATCTTCATTTATAGAATCAAAGTTGTTTGCTGTGAACAGTCTAGGAGATATAATACAGGGTGAATACAGATGAGTGGGAGAACTCGTGTAGTGGGACATTGAGGGCTATTTGCATTACATTGATCTGAAAGTATGGGATCAGGTTCTACAGTTCCCCACATTTTGATAGCTCAAATTCACATTTTATTTATCACATTCACATACATACACAGTACTACAAGAAGTGAAATGTATTGCACGTGGTTTCAAAACAGTGTTTACTGGTCATCTTATGATAGGATAATCTAGCTAACTGGGACAGCAATGTTATTTTAACAGAGCGGTTGTGAAGATATTATACTTTCATTCCATTATATTCTTTATAGAATATATTTTCAATTTAATTTTCCAAGAACTAGCTGTTCTCTTGTCAATACAGGAGTCCCAGTAAAAGTCAGGGGCTTGAGTAAGGTTTTTTTCTAGATATTTTTTAATATGAAGGTCTTTAGAGATTGACATAACATTGTGTGGGGAATATATTTTAAAACAATGCTAATTATTAAAACTGCCCTTCTCTCTGTATTCAGTATAAAGTGACAGCTTCATGAACAGATACAGCTCTAGTTCTAGTGTGCACACTGAACTCCCTATCCTTACAAACTACCTCAACCACAGCTTCTGACAAATGACCATCTTACAGTATGGAGCTAATATCACAGTAATAAAAGAGTTGGAATGTGGTTATACACTGTCTTGAGAAAAAAACTGTGGTGATTTCATTTTTATTTTGATTTTAGACAACAACAATAACTATAAAAGGCTTGAATGCTGTAAAAATGTGTGAATAAATCAGTTCATTGTTATTTTGGAATAAATAATTGATTTGAAAAGGTACATTCAATTACACAGTAATATATATCAGAATGAATTTTATAGTATATAGTAACTTACAAGGGATTATATTTCTGTTAACACTTAATGTAAAGGCAGTATATGTGACACTATAAAGATATTCATATGCGATGCACACTTCGCTGCATTTTACTAAATTATTTTAACCAAGCATTTACAAGCTTGCCTATTGTCTTGTGATTGTATTACAGGGATAATGCATAGTACTGTTAGTGTTTTAACACATTGATCATTTTTATAATGCATTGATTTTACTCAGTAAAGCAGTAAGTCTGACTACATTTATGACAAAGCGGTTTATAGAGTGTATCATGAAGAAACACTGTTATTATGCATTTTATGTACATAAAATCGGTGTTGATCACACAAAGCATGGGATGATATCTATAAGAACGCTCTCTCTCTCTCTCTCTCTCTTTGTGTGTGTTTGAGTCATTATAGTGGTGTTGATGAGTCTTACAGAAGATGGAGGGCTGGCGTGTGAATGAAACTCTCTTTAGGGATTTCATTAAAGCCAGACTTGACGAATGATCTGTAAAAAAACACATATATTAATCAATTAATTACAACAAATAAGCCAACCAACCTCTAAACACAAACTGAAACTGAACTATGTTATTCCTCGTGATTAGTGCTGCGCTTACAGTGAGATGACATCAGGTGGAAAGCTCCTCGGTATTGATCCGGTATTGGCACACAAGGCGTTATCTTTGCTGCACGTGCATGACGCGGGGCAGCGCGCGTGTCTCCTGCGGCTGCCGTGAAGAACCAGCACCAGCGAGCACAAGAAGCAGAAGAGCACGGTCCTTCTGAGACCCATCTTCACCGAACCCCGAGCCTTCACCGATACAGTCCCGACGATTGCGCTGCTGCGAGCAACGAGCTCATAACGGAAAGAAATCAACCAAATAATAATGTGGTGTTGTTATTTTTGTCTAAAATTGTGTTAACTGCACAAGCAGGTAGAATCCGTAAAAATACATTCAGCGCGGAGAAAGACGGCCAGCAGCTCAGTCGGAGGATAGGCGGGGCTTAGCCGATCCCCTTGTCTCAAATTGGTCAGATACACGGATTTACACAATTTCCAGATTTTTAGTGATTCATTGTTTACCTTAAATTGTATTTTCTATTAAAATTTGCCCGTGACATCAAATTGTTTTTGTGGCCACTTCTGTAGCAGCGCGCGTCCAGAGTCACGTGGACCGTGTTACTTTCCTCAGAGCTGGTCAGAATGAACCACTAGTCGTTTGATTAGGCCTGCTGGCGAATGCTTTTTAGTACATAAATAGAGGTTTGTGCCATGGATTTCCACATCGAATGGCTCATTTAAACGTTTTACGTTTTAATCTACTGTTTGTACTCGCAAAAGGGAAAGCTTTAAATATGAATCGGTGAGCCTCAGCGCCACCTGGAGTGAAGACCGTATTTGTAAGACATTGTAAGAGTATTTTTTTAATGGAATTATAATGAATGCATAATATACTAACTTTATAAAATGTTTACTCATCAATATTCATAAGAACCGTTTTAATGTGTTATAATATTAATTATGAACACATAATTATTTGATAATATATTGTCATTTATAACGCACTGTGAACATGATTCGTCCACTTAAATTACAATGGATTATATTTCTCATAGTTATAATGCATTATAAGTCTTGCTATTTTGCTTAAGTTGCTTTACTTAAAGAGGACAAATACCATGTAATACTATTTTTTTTCCCAAAGCCAATTTGATTATTTGTATAACTTGTTGATAACTTGTTCTGTTTCTATCATGGGATTGTCATCCCGTGGTAACTAGGAATTAACAAGCTCCAGCCTGGATCCAGAACACTTAAGAAGAGATGATTCCAACCCCACAGAGGACTTCAGATCATGCCAACCCTGGAACAACACACAGCACTAACGAACTCTTCGAATGTTCCTTGTCTGTTTGATTACGTTATTAATTGATCTTTACCTCACATCTATGCCATATTTACATTTACAAGCTACTACATATACTGTAAAACATTACTTTGGTGTAAATCTGCTTTGCAATGACATGTATCATGAAAAGCGCTCTACAAATAAATTTGAATTGAATTGAGTATTTAAAATTGCTTACAGAAATTGTATTATTTTGACCATTTATAATTATTAGTTAAATAATTTAGATAAATTCTGTCCGATTTTATTGCTTATTTGACATATGTAAATTTACCAAACAATTATATAAATTATTTTTTATACATTTGATACATTTTTATGTTTTCTCAATCAAGTGGAAGAAGCCAGAATTCAAGCCAGCATGAATAGAATAGAATAGAAGTTTATGATGACCACCAAAAAAAAATTAAAAGTACAAACAAAAAAAATGAATCTCAACAAACTGAAATAATTTTAAGTGCTAAAATTACTAAAAACTGAAATGCACATTATTACAAAAAATGTATAATTTGATCAAATAAAGCTAACTTGAAATATGAATAAACACTATAAGAAATAATAATAAATACATTAATAAAAAAATTAATTAAATAAAATGTAATAAATATTTTAGACATATATAAAGTCTTTTAAATACTTTTTTCTTTACAATAGCAAATAAATAACTATTACAATAAAATAATAATATTGATTTATTTGTAACAGATTGGCAATTAACATTAACAAAACAAATGTGAAAAACAAACAAACAAACAAACAAACAAACAAACAAACAAAGAAGACAATTTGAAAACAGAATAGCTATAAAATGAGGGATAACAAAAGCTGATGGCCATCCAAAAGCAGTTTCTAACAATATAAACATTTTTGCCAGCTAAAGTCATTGAGATGAGTCAGATTACTTACAGCTTATCTTTGTTTTTATACAGCTCATTAGCGTTAAGTACCTGAGACAATTATTCTCTTTCATTTTTCAACGCAGTGAGCTTTACTTATGACAAAAATATCTTTAGACTCAAACGTGTTGTCTTGGGATGGATAAATGTATTTATAGCCTTTAGCAAAAGGTAAGCTTTGAATGGCATTTAGGTGGCACAAACACACATTTCTCTCAGCAAAACCCTGCAGCAATAGTGTGAGGGATGTTGGTGTTATGCTTATTTCCCATGAATTACGTGTCACAAACAAAGCAATCAACTGGGACAGAAGTTCTCTTAAGAGGGTTATGTGTATAGGCCATATTATATTAAATAATAGCAATGACGGCTGAATAATAAATATGGGTGAATCTCACAAAAATAAATGCGGGTCACATTTCACTTCAACATTAAAATAAATGATATTTAGCATATATCTGACAGGTTTTGTGAGTTTTAGCCATAAATACTGGAGGTTTCCCTTCCCTGAACATCACATGTGAGGAGGACGTTGGTGTGTCTATATACTGTAGAGGATGTGTGCTTGTGTTTGTTTGATGAAGATCACTCATCTGACTATGATAGCTTATGTTTTTCACAGAATATGACTTAGAAGCTGTGATGAGGAATCATTAATCCCATGTTGCCATCGATCATTCCAACCAGACAAACATGACAAGAGCTCCGTGAGATGCTGATGGATTTTAAATAACATTTAGCATGTCTGCACTTTGTCTTTTTTACAATGTATGATGCACGCAGAAAGATATTAGGTTTCCTGAATTCAGTCTCTGCCAAAGGAAAGTTCATAAACACAGATATGTTTCCCTTAAAGGTGAAGTGCGCCGTTTCGATGCGGTTTGTGACAACAACAAATAACTGCAAAAATAATGACTGTTTTCAAACAGGTTTCCCGATACTACCGCATCTTCCATTGGCCAAACAAAAAGTAGCCCCGCCCCAAATTCATATGAGCATCATACAGTGGGGGTGGAATTTAGTTTCCTGTTACCATAGTACCTATTCATTTATATCAAAAAGAATGCAGGGTGAAATATCCAAATTATTTAAAACAAGAGATACGCTTACAGCGAAAAACATGACAAAAAGCGGTTATAAAGATTTTCACTCAGAAAAAAAAAAAAAAATTCCTTACCAGTCAACCAAATTGGTTAACCCTATGTTTATGAGACAGACTATTCATAAAAACAGGGTTTTTGAACCAAATGGAATGGCAAAAATAATAATACATTTCATTTATTTCAAGCAGTTTTAAGTTAAAATGATTTAATTTCTGGTGGATTTTATACTTTTTTCTAAATGTTACTGAAATGTAAGCCTGGCAGACAGGTTTATAGATTAAGAAAAGTTAATATAAAGTATTATGCTTATATATATATATATATATATATATAATAAGAAAGAACCAAATAATAAATACAATAACAATATTAATAAACATTTATTTGTAATGCATTTTACGCCTTATTACTCAAAGTGCTAAAACATACAAACAAAAAGGATAATTTTCTAAAAAAAATAAATAAAAAGCAAATAAAAAAGCTGAAATCAAATGAAAAAAAAGGAAGACTTGTTCATTATTTGATTAACGACTGGTTAAGCCCATGATTCTAAGTCAGATTGTTTTGACAGCAAAAGATTTATACTTTTCAGCTAAATCCACCCACGAACAGCAAATAGCTTAGTTATTTCTACATCAGATTAAGTCAGCAGTATTTTAACATGAGAAAAAAGACACTTCAGCTTTAAATGTAAGTTGTAAGAAGAATAAACATGAGGTAACCTGGAGAGGTTATTTATCTCCACTTGAAATCGGAACCCACTTTCCTCATGTCAAGCACTGACAGGACGAAGCACTCTGTCATGCACAGTCACACAGTGAGAATAAGAAAAGTTACTCTAGAAAACACCTTTAATCGGAGAGAAGAATTGGCTCTGAAATTACGAAACGCTTCATAGTTGCTTGACAGAGACAAACGATTACTGTGGCCCAGAATGCATTGCTGTGGTGAATGCATTGCTTCAAAAAGACACTAATGGTGGTGAGAGGAGGTGAACGACACATCGAGGGTTTTATTTTACTGTACGTAATGCTACAGTGATGCTTCTGTCTGCTGGCATAAACCACAAGAGCGCAAGTACAGTGAAAATACTCCAAAAACTACACCTTCTTTATTCACGCATAACTGTTGCAAACTACTTCAGAACACAAATTGCTCCAACAGCAGAAGGATTTTGGCTTTACAAATACTCATAGTTAATGTCATAGTTTAATGGCAATTTAATTACCCTCTTGCTGCATAAACAATGTACATGCCCCTGAAAATTGTTCTGTGACAGAGATTAACCTCGCTGTCAGAATTCCCTCCAGGAACAAACCTCTATAAATCTCAACAGGAGCTGCTTCAGCATGCCTTCCAGTGCCATGTCAAGTGACGATTAATCACTCGTAAGACAAATAAGAAAAATAAAAGTAGATGGAAACCGGTTGGCAGATGAGCATGTTCAGAAAGTGAATAAGGCTCTCAAACCTCAAACTAGACTATTTGAAGTTACATGTTGACAAGATAAAACACTTCTACATCATTTAAACAAGAGTTCCTGTGTTTGTGTGCATGATATTCAGGCGATAGACGTTAACTTGATGGTGTTACAGGTCATCTGTTTTTTGTGTTTGCTTCAGTTGGACTTTGAGTTTTCACTGTTTCAAGGTCAACTTCCCTTGCATTTATTAGTTTCTTTACTTACTGGTTCTGTTAGTGTTTGCACCTGCTGTTTATTTAGTTTACTGGTTTGTTTCAGTTAATGTAAAAGAGGGGTTGACCAATGATCACTGCCGATATTAAAGGTTTACTTCACCCAAAAATGAAAATTCTGTCTTTAATTACTCAACCTCATGTCGTTCCAAACCCATTAGACCTTCGTTCATCTTTGAAACACAAATGAACATATTTTTCCTTAAATCAGAGAGCCATCTGATCCTCCATAGACAGCAATACAACTAAAGTGATCCCAGATCCAGAAACGTAAAAACACCAGTAAAGGTCCCTGCGACCTCAGTGGCTGGGCTTCAGGAGAACACTTTTATAAACTAACAATTTAATTCTACTATTCTTCTCCCCTGAGTTAAGTCTCCACCATTTTAGACAATATCCCAATGCACCGCATACGCAAGCTTATTTGCGTATTTGATGTAATCAGTCTTGTTTACATCCAGGTGAAAGCACGCACATAAATGTAATCAGTGATTGTTTAGGCCAAGAAAAAAAAAAAGTGTACGCATGCTTTGTGATAGACATAGGTCATAAACTCTGACATTACTTCCCCTCGTTCCAAATCCGGAAGACCTTTGTTCATCTTCAGAACACAAATGAAGATATTTTTGATTATATCAGAGGGCCCCGGAGGAGTGAAATTTTATTTTCCTTTATTTTTCCAAACACCAAACCATGGGCCTGAGCGTGTCACAATACGAGACCCAGAGCCACAGATTGACCTGTGCCGAAGCCAACCACATCTGGTCAAGTGTTTTTTTAGGCACCATACTTTTAGGTCTGCATTTCCACCCAGGCCTGAATCTCCTGTGTTTCCACTGGTTCCAACCAGTACCAAGGCTGTGTCACTGGATTGCTTTAATCCTAGGACTCCACCTCATCCCTCCGTTCCTTCACTCTGGTTCCACCATGGTTCTAACTCCTTCTGCCCGGCCTGCCAAGCCACATCTACCTCAACCCTATTCATTTAGTTGACTGGTTTGATTTATTGTATCTAAAAGCGCCATTTATTTTTCTGTTCATGGACAGTTCTCATTACGTGTAACTTGGTGGTTCTGTTCCTCTTTTCCAAATTTGGAATTTATCTATAAAACTAAATTGGTGCATTTAGATCCTAACCTCAACCACTGTGTGACACATGATGAATGGATGTTACT
>JAUCMT010000024.1:1455543-1469592 GCA_032357475.1 Enteromius thamalakanensis | reverse complement strand
GGTGACCGGTCTAAGATGGCGGCCGCGTTTCTCGTTTTCCAGCAGCCAATGTTGCGTCTACCTATATATGTCTATGGGTTTGAAGACCAATGCCCTACAAGATGATAGCTCTCCAGAAAAAGAGTTGGATAACCCTTCTTTAAGGCACCAATAAAGTTCAGACTGTAGGATTTAGAAGTAGTCGTGTCACATCTTTTCACACTGCGTGACTATCTGGGGTATCCTTCAGTCGCTGCTGTGTTCACACTGCATGACATTACAACAGGAAGAATCGGTGACAACTTTGTCTCACTGCCAAACACACACGAGAAGTGACACGGAAACAACGCAAGGTCACGTGAGACTGGGATTGTTATTAAAAATGATAGGAAGCAAAACAAGCTTGCCATACAAATCGCTTTTGCGCTCATTTGCAACGAAAAGAAGAAAAAGAAAAGAAAATTAAAGATCCCCGCCTGGGATGTGGCACTCTCATTGGCTGTAGGTAATCGCCGATGTTATTTTCAGTTAGAACACATTCACACGGCATGATTTTGAATCGCAGACAGGTCCAGATATTTAGCATGCCAAATATCTCTCGGGTGTCGGCGACTCATCTGTGATTCTCTCTCAGATCGCGTCTTTAATAGTTCAGACTGTGTGATTAATACTCACGTTTGTCTGTGATTTCTCGAAACCTGTCAGCGAGTCAAAATCGGGCTAAAATCATGCAGTCTGAACTCGGCATAATCCAACTCCATCAAGATACCCTTAGCCCTGGGAATCAGTTGTCCAGGTAATCAACCACTTAGACCTGGTTGGACCAATCAAAGAACATGAAAGACCAGCTTTGAAACCTATACAGAACCGAGCTGAATTTATTTGGATTTTACTGCAGGTTAGACATCATTTCGTGTAGGATGTTGACTCAGTATGTTCATGCTGATATATAATAAGGATAAAGTGATGACAGAGGAGTAACTGCTGCTGTAGCTCCTGTACTTCATGCATGCATGAACTGATTTTAAATGTGTCCATTCTTCTGCAGATGTGTGGAATTGAGAGTCTGGTGGCCATCGGGACCGCAATCCTGGTGCTCATAGTGATGCCTAAGCTTGACGTTTTGACAAACCTCTGCATCCCCGGAGGCATCTGCATCCTTTCGGCTGTGTTTCAAATCGCCTTCCGCTTGCAGACGCAGGGTTATATGATCCTCTACCCCATATGCTCCCTGATCCTAGTGCTCAGTGGCTACGTCTTGCTGGCGATCGACTACTATGTGAGGGAGTCTTCTTTTGTGCCAGGACAAGTAAAAGGTTGCTATATTTATGTAGGCATTGCAATTTTTGCAACGCTGCTGATTTCTCTGAACTGGTGGGAGAACCCTTTTCAGGCCAGCACTAACATTCAGAAAATGCTCAGCGAACTGGACACTTTCCGAGACGCCGTTTATGTGTTCACCAGCCTTATTCGAATAGCACTGACTTTGGGGGTATACTTTCTGTATTACTGCTTGATCGCTGAAGACAAAGATGTCATTAAATGGGAAGCTTTCTCCAAAGCCAGTAAAGGCACAGTAGAGATAGGCCTTGGGCTGTTTTTCCTGCAGGCGTTCTGCTCTGCTGCCTGCCACTGGTTTGGAGTCGTGGCCTGCAAGATCCACTCGATGACGTTTGCTTTTGCTCTGCCCGTGTCATTAACTGGTCCAGCGACGCTAATCCTGGGCATGATACTGTTCTTGACGCAAGCTGAGAGTTTGGTCCCTTCATCACAAACTGATAGCTTATATGTCGTCAATGAAAATTTCACAATTCAAACTCCTTTCTGGACATTCTGTTTTGAACTTGAAAATCTCAAAGACGTCAACACCACCCCAGTCGTGATTCTGGAAATGTCCTATAGCATCTGCAAAACATCACTCAACAACCCCAACGCCATGTGGCCTTTCTCCATGTTGGCGCTGGAGGGGGTCTGCATGTGGCTCGGCCTGGTCTTGTGCACGTATTATGTCTGGAAAATCAAGGTGCAGAGGATTGAACGCACGTCCCAACTTTTTGTTCGCCGTCTATATGAATCAGCCTTCATTGACCTCTCTATGCTGCTGAACACGAAAATGAAAACAGTTCGTACGGCAAACAAAGAGAGGTACGCATAAAAACCATTATGTATATAAAATGATACACATAACTCAGTACAAGTGAATGAATTTAGTCAAAATCTGACTGTTTCTTCTTTCTGTCATGTAGTAGCGGTAACGATGAAGTGGAAAACTGTGTCATTTACCTGTGTGCAACAATGTGGCATGAAACATATGATGAGATGCTGAAAATCATGACTTCAATGTTCAGGCATGTATACAGTGACTACAAATGTATTCCAGCTGACTGAAACCCCTCAAGCATAGAATAAACCTCGCTAAGGCTTTCCTTCACCTAAGGGGTTTTAAACAGCCAGCTGCAGTTCTTCGTTCATTTGGTTTGTTTGCTGTTTTCAGATTGGACAGATACCGAGGGGATCCCAAGGAGGAACACAAGGACTGCTTTGACTTTGAGTGCCATATTTATGTTGACGATGGCTTCATGTTAGAAAAAGACACAGAGAAAAAGCTTGTCAACACCTATGTTTGCGACCTTATTCAGGTAGTCATGGAGGTGTACAGGTAAGGCAAAGGAACAGACCGGACATTATTGAAACACTGTATGTTCCACAATCAACTGGAAACTAAATTTAACCATTTTTGTCCTCGAGGGTATTTACAAACAAGGAGCCCGATGAGGTTTCCATCATTGAAACACCTTATGGTGGTCGTCTTGTGTTTGTCATGCCAGAAGGAAACATGCTTTACGTCCACCTTAAAGACAAACAACTGATTCGAAACAAAAAGAGATGGTCCCAGGTGAACGTCAATACTGTATTCTTTAGTATAAAAAACAGAATCCAATCCAATTGCAGCACTGCTTGCTTTGAACATTTGTCCGAAGCTGACAGAGCATGTGTGCGTTTTCAGATCATGTACCTGTATTACCTGCTTGGCTGGAAAGGATACAATGTCAAAAACCCTCAGAAAATAACAGTAAGTTTTTTTTATTCTTTAGTATTGAGCATTTGGTCACTAGTGATGTTGGATAAGTCTATTGCTTATATGTTGGCATATAGCAACCTGTACATTATGCATATACTTGTAAATTCCTGATTACAGTTAATACAAACTGTATATTATTTTCATATCACTGTATATCCACCTGTAAATACTATCCAGTTTCTGCATTTGGTTGCCCTGTACTTGTACTGTGTAATGATAATAAAGTTGAATCTATTCTAATCTAATGTTGCATAAATCAAACTGCATCAAAGCAATCAAACATGGACGAGAACGGTCCCAAACTGTTATATGAAAGGAGGGATCTGAGCCATGTCTAGACACCGAAGATACGCTAAGAAGGACCCTTCTGTCCCCTGAAGCAAACCTAGAAAAAGATGACCCAGTAAGCACATATGGTTAAAGATGACTATGTGTGTTTTTACAGAGACAAAACAACCCATCTCGTGCCAGTCTCATATCATTAGATGGTGAGAGTTATTTGCTACCTTCTTATGACAATGACAGCAAGAGGAGGCATATATCTGACGACAACACATATATCATGGCCTTGGACGGAGACACTGACTTCCACCCCGCCGCTCTGATACTGCTCGTCGATCGTCTGAGAATGTATGACAATGTGGGGGCAGCCTGTGGACGAATCCATCCCACTGGAATGGGTAAAAAATCTTCTGTGTTTAGTCAGAAAAAAAAACAGGTGAACAGAAGTTGTCATCTTTTGAAATAGCCTGAGCTTATAGGGAATGAAGGATGTCAAATATCATAACAGTATTACATAAACTCACAAAAACCTGTACATGACTTAAAAGGAAGAAAGAAGCTGCAATCTGGATTTTATAGCAGATAATGACGTGCCCTTTTATAGGCCTGCTTTTCAAATGCAGTTCATTGTACAAAGTCCACTTACATAAATGCTTTCAGGCAATCACTGTAGTTTCATATTAAGACTTCATACTAGAAAGAGCCATCAAGATGATCAGAAAGCTTATCTCAACAAGAAAAGACACTCAGCTACCCGTCCCAATGTTTCAGGCCCAATGGTGTGGTATCAGAAGTTCGAGTACGCAGTGGGTCACTGGCTTCAGAAGACGGCGGAGCACGTGTTTGGCTCGGTTCTGTGCAGTCCAGGCTGTTTCAGTCTGTTCAGGGGATCTGCACTGATGGACGACAACGTCCTAAAACGATATACCACCAAAGCCACACGAGCCTCTGAGTACGTGCAGTATGATCAAGGTAAACCCTGTTTCTATAGCATCTTGTTTATGCTTAATAAATACCTTGCAGATTCTTGCAGTTTATTTGATTAGCCTTTTCCTGGTATGTATTGACTTGTCATGTCTAGTACTGCAGTCTTTGTGAAACGTGTCTTCTTTTGGGGCTGATACTGAAGAGGAATAGCTAAAAAGTCTTAACCCATATCAATGTCGTGTTGCCTTTTAACAAAGACTAGGACCACATTTACTAACAGTTTGTGTCATCGCAAACCATCTTTTGGAATGAACGTAATGCTGTCAGGATTTACTAAATATGCATTTATAATTAGTTCTGTAAAGGAGTGGACAGAGTTTTTTGGCTCCTGACATTATTCAACATGCATTTGTAGGGGTTTCCCTTTTTGACACAATTTATTGGAGGAGACTAAACACAATGAATCACACTTTGCCCAGAATAAGTTAGCTTAGAAACACATCTGACTCCGCAGACGTACTGTACCTAATGTTTCTGTGATGATGCTGTATGAATGTTGAGAGCCAGGTTCCTCTGTGCTCCACCAGTTCATCGTGCTTCTCATCCGCTCATGTTTAGGTGAGGACCGTTGGCTGTGCACTCTTCTCTTGCAGCAGGGCTGGCGGGTGGAGTATAACGCTGCTTCAGACGCTTTCACCAACTCACCGCAAGAATTTAAAGAGTTTTACAACCAGAGGCGTCGATGGGGTCCTTCAACACTGGCCAACACTCTCGACCTGCTCCACAGCGGGACAGAGACGGTCAAGAGGAACACCTCCATATCCATCATCTACATCTTTTATCAGATCTTCACTGTGGCTTCCTCCATCCTGGGACCTGCCTCTGTCACCCTCATGGTAGCAGGTAAATATTCACAGTGTACACGTTATGTAGGTTTGACTGGCCTGCTGGACATGTCAGTTAAACCAGCTTCATCTGATGGGGCTGAAGCTGACCTTGCTGGCATATCATGCCAGTTTTTCTTAAATTTCTACACAAAACACAATTCATTCTGTTTATTGAGGTACTTATTTGGTGAGCACCTGAATCCAATTGTATTTAACAGGAAAAGTATAAAAAGCACAGCTGTAATCAACACTTTCCTCTTGTGTGTGACCAGTTGGATAGTCTTTCAAAAGTAGTTAGAAATGTAAAAATAAACCCTCAACATGCCAAAAACAGTGAAAAGAAATGTTTAAATCAAGAAAGAAGGCCTCAATCCTAGCTTTACTGGCACAAGGATTTAGTGAGCGTCAAGATGCTTCTATCCTTAACATTTCAAAGACGGTAGTTTACAAAGAAATGAAACAAACGTGCATTGATTTGTATCGGTGGTGTATTGGTAAGATGAACAGTTTTAATAATAAAACACAAAAGAAACTGATTTTTCAGCAGCGGTCTCTTATTTTTTTCCAGATCTGTATAATTGTCTGGGAACTGCTAATTGTCTCCTTCTTTTCCATTTTTAGGAGCTTTCCAGTTTGTGTTTGGAATTGAAGGCACTCTTTCCATAATAATTGCTGTCATACCTCCAGCTGTTTACATGCTCATATGTTTTGTGGCCAAACCCAACTTCCAAATCACAATTGCTGCCATTCTCAGTGTCATATACGCATTCCTGATGACTGCATCCTTCTTTTCCATTATTGGTAAGTATTATCTTTTTTTTTTGTTTGTTTGTGAGTGTGTGTGTGTGTGTGTGTGTGTGTGTTTATAACACGCATGGTGATATTCAGTTTCATTGTATGTCTTATTTTAGGTGACATGGTTAAACAGGGAACATTTATAACTCCTACTGGACTCTTCCTGGTGTCTGGTGCGATCCTATACATGGTGACAGCCATTCTTCACCCTCAAGAGTGCCTTTTGATTATCTATGGTCTGATGTACTTCATCTGCATTCCCAGTGGATATCTCCTGCTCACCATATATTCCCTCGTTAACATGCACATAGTCTCTTGGGGCACTCGAGAATCCAACAAGGAGAAGGAGCAGAAAAAGCAAGTTGGTGTTGTGTGTAATCGCGACTGCAAAATGTGCTGTTGGGATGTGAAAATCCAAGTCACTCAAGAGACCGAAAATCTAGTCCTTCAACAAATCCAGAAAGCCGTCAATCCAAACACACCTGCTGCCAAAACCGAGCCAGAAGAGCCGAAGACTCAGAGCACCCATGAAGTCCAGGACACTTTAAATGTGAACAAACACATCTACGAGGAGATGCCTCAAAAGAAGGACGATTCCAAAGAGAATCTCAACAAGGACAATGATGAAAGAGACAGTTGTTCTGAAAAAAGGTAAGACTATGAAAATGTGTACGGGTTACATTTGCCATGCAGCAGAAAAGTTCTTAAACTGTGTCTTCAAATGATTTGTTATAGTGGGAGTTCCAAAAGCTATGAGAAAAAAGCCGATGCATTTAACGATGACACAGACTATGATGACGATGACGACGACGACGATGATTATGATTACAATGATGCCGATACTCAGGAGACAAAAGAAGTTGTGCCTGAGAGTGGTAAGAGATCACTTTTTTCGATCCATTCCTTCAGGCATCTCTCCACATACCACTTAAACTTCTCAAATGTACCCTATTCAGAGTTTAGGGTTGGTCTGTGCAATTAATTCTTATTCTTTTTCAAACCGACAGACTGGGTGGAGCCCGTGAAGAAAGAGTTCCTGAAGAAACTGACGTATGCAAATTTAAAGAGAAACCTTCAGGAGCAGATCCGATACACACTGAGAAACAAGAACCAGGAGGATCTGTGTGAGGAGCTTGTGCTGATTCTCACCGACACCCTGAACGAGGAGCTGAGGGATAAAGTGGGTCCTGAAGACGTCTTGAGTGTGAGTCAGCTGGAGGAGCTGCAGTATGCTTTGAATGAATCCGCCAGGCGCATCGTGAAGACCAACCGCATCGAGAACGGAGCGCAGCGACTGGAACGGCGTGTCAAGAGGGCAATCGAAAGAACCCTTGTGGCTCCACAGGTGGAGAAACTATCTGAGGTAATGACTTCTGGATGGTGTGTGTCTAATGAGTTTTACACAAGTCGGACC
Organism: Enteromius thamalakanensis; assembly: GCA_032357475.1. NCBI lineage: Eukaryota > Metazoa > Chordata > Actinopteri > Cypriniformes > Cyprinidae > Enteromius > Enteromius thamalakanensis. The sequence goes on along the minus strand of JAUCMT010000024.1, from coordinate 1,462,226 downwards.
TCTTCCTGGATCTCCTTTCTTATCAGTGCATCAACACTTACCTTAAGTCCAACTTACCATAAACTATCACTAAAAACTGGGACTGGACGACTCTGGTACTCGAGATCCACTTTGCAGAGTTTAGCTTTAACGAGGAGCCTGTCTGTGGCTTTCTGGTAGAGTATTTTCCAGTCCTGTTCCTGCGGGTACCCCAGTAGTCTGGATGTTTTGTTTTGCTTATCGTCTTTTGAGAAAATTTTGGAAAATAAGTTGGAGTTCCCACCAGGAACCGTGTTGGAAAGTTAATATTGGAGTTAAACCCTGCCCTAAACCCAAATCTGTACTTTAAATATGACTTCTTGATAGGGAACTTAGTCCACGAGTTGATTCAAGAACACAATCAAACTGGTGAAATCATTTTCAAACATTCAAAATAAGCCTGTCTTGATCAGGAATTTTGTGCCCCTGTCCCAAGAGCGACAAATAATGTACATTCATTTAGGTCAATCATGTTGGGATAAGCTTCAGTAGTTTTCCATTGGAGAAGTAATGCATTTGGCTAAATTAACTGGTAAGCTGCATTCAAAATATATAAGTCTTTTATGTGTAGCCCCATTATACGTTTCCTATTTTGTCAGGATGAACACGATTTCTGGAATAAACTGATAGAGCGTTATCTACTACCCATACAAGATACCAAAGCTCATCTGGAGGAAGTGACACGGGAGCTAAAGTCGCTACGGAACAAGGTAAGTTGGGCAAGCAAATATTTCATGACTCCCGGCCGTTACTCTATATACTAATTGAGAACTATTCTCACTGTTTTGCAGGCAGTGTTTTTGTACTTCATAATTAACGTGCTATGGATTGTAGCAACGTTCTTCCTTCAGGCCATTGGCACTGAGGTTCTGAGCATCAATATCCCAAAGTACTATCCTAATGGATCTCTGGCACCAGATCCCTTGAGAGTGGAGCCTTTGAGCCTGATGTTTCTGCTGTCATTCGCCATTCTGCTCATCGTCCAGTTCTTGGCCATGCTCTACCACAGGTTAAACACTCATCACAGTCTACCATTATATACACTGCATTTGTATTTTGAATAAACACTGATCTTTAAGACTTTATTTATCAAAGAAAAAAACACATGAATCGATGAGCGTAAGAGACATAAAAAATTGTCCAGAACCCAGACTTTAGAATGGCAGTGTATATGCATACACACACACACAGAACTTGATAATGAGATGTAAAGTCCTGTCGTTTCCTATTGCAGAGTATACACCCTCATCCATGTGGTATCGTACAGAAGCACAGAGAAAGACTACAAAGAAAGAGATGAGGTGAGTTTACGGTGCTTCAGGCTGCATATGAAGTGTGACGAATTTCTTTCCAAGAACGTTTACATTGATATAAACTTGGATTAACATGTTTTTACAATGTTTTGTTCCTTGCAGGAGGATGAAGATGAGGGACTGATTCTGGGGAATCCCATTAATCTTACCGTCACTGCTGATGACTTGTGAGGCGCTGATTCTTGAAGTGAATGATTTCTCATGCATGAAGTCAGATTAACACCACATACCTGGAGCTCAGATTTGTTTACTGTAGATATTTGCACCGAATACGTCTCATTTTTTGTCTATGTATTCTTTGAACAATGTATTATCGTTTGATCACCTGATCACACAAGCTAGTTATTTCTGTGTTATTGTATTAGTTTGTCAAATATTAAATGTTCTGTATCAAAGTGGACTAGGCGAGTTGGTTTCTGTGGAAGGGACATCATTTATCGACCTCTTTCCTGTGGTGCGGTCATTTAGTAATTCTATGGGTTTAGAAATTTGTACCTGTACAGACCAGTTTTGCTGATTAATATTGATAATAGGTGTGTCTTATGCTATTTTATTATTTTATCTTAATTATCAACACACTGGTTTGTAGTGCAAACAGTTTTGAATTGTAGAATATCCTGACCATTTCCACATTAACTGAATGATGACAGCAGAACTGCTATGTATGAAAGTCTTTGATAACTTTGTATAAAGAGCAGATAGACAGACAGACGGAAGGTTGATAGATAGATATAGTCATAAGTAAAAGCATTATTAGATGTTTTATTTTCTCTGTATTCATCAACATACACAATGATGGCATTAAGCATGGAAATAAATTAATACATTACATACAAACCGAAACCTTCAAAGCTGTGTCATAAGGCTTAAAATGTTATATATGTGTAACAGAGAGGAAATAGCATCAAACCAATCAATCAGCTATGTTTCCGAATGACTATTTATTGTGTTAAATCAGATTTTGCAGTACAGACTGATGGATGTGGCCGCTGTGCACATAAACTCTTCTCATTTGGCCATCTTCTTCTCCATGCTGAGGAAGACAATGAGAAATGAGTTCATTACCTTATAACAACACAATCAGACTGACCTGAACAGAACAGAAGGTCTTACTTGTATTTGATGAGTCTGCTGCCCTGAATGAGCTGAGCACCCTCGTTGGTGAAGTGGCAGGCGAACAGAAGCCAGTTTCTGGGCTGGACCTTGTAAGCGAAGCGCATGAAGAGCAGCGAGTAGCATGTGAGAGCTGGAAAACAAGAGTGAGAACAGCTCTGTTCACCTTTGACCTCACAGTATCAGGCTGTTGCACAAGCTGCTGCTCTGTCACGTACCGAAGGTCATTCTGCCGCTGATGATTTCCGGACTCTTCTTCATGTCGCTGATGGCGGCGATGGGCAGGCCCCAGTTTGCCACCGGACCCCAGAAATGCTGCAATAACATACGATGCCTATAACCGCTGCATACGTGCTACGAGCCATGACTAGATTACATCCTAACACTGAGAACTTACTGTGCTGAGGAGCATGAAGATCCCACAGCAGGAGCGGGGCGGTCCATCAGCACAATGATGAAGTTAAAACAAGCACATTTACATTCAATGTGAGACAAAAACTGACTCGATTGAATAAAAAACAATACTGCGCATTTATAAAAATGTAAAATGATTTACATCATAAAACAACTTTACCAGGGACACTTTTATAAGCATTTTATTAGTCTAAAGAGTAAAGTTAAGTGACTTAAGATATGTCTTATTCACGTTCAAAAATTAAATATATATCTTTTTTTTTACTTAAAAGATTTTTACTTATTACAATTTATGTAAGACTGTGATGGACTGATAGAGACTGAAAGAGAAAGTGTATTTATCACACGCATATATATATATCAAACTTGAATTAAGAAAATAAATGCGGTAACTGTAGAGCAACAAGCTACTGTCAGTCCAACAGAGGCAGGAAGTACAGCTTTTCCAAATGTCTAAAATAATATATATACATCTATATATATATATATATATATATATATATATATAGTGACATGTTTATGATCTAATTGTTGTTTCTGAGCGTGGTTCAGTGAACTCTGACCCCGCGGCGCCGCCCTCCGGCTCTCGGCGGTACTGCAGCAGTGTCCTTCACACCATAGACAAGCGTACATTGGACATCTTCACATCAACGCTTTTAACGCAGAGCAGCGCTTTTCTGCGTTTGTTCCGAACGCTGTTCTCACACACACACACACACACACACACACGCGCTCTGAAACAGAACTCTCTGTAACACCTCGACACTGTTGTGACTGACCTCGTAAGGTAATCTCTGAACTCTTTACTGCGGAGATGGTCCACGGCTTTACGCGCCAGAGTCGCAGCCATGGTCAGCCAGGAGATGATAAAACGACGAAGTGAAGTAAACAGTAAACACTGCTCGCTGCTGCAGCTACGCGACGTCAACTAGAGGACAGAGTCACGCAGGCGCGCTGCGCTACGGGCGCGATGACGTCACTTCCAGCGTAAACATGCACCCCTGGCAAGTTCAAAGTCCTCAAAAGCACTAAACACAAAGTAAAAAAAAAAAAAAAAAAGAATTGATGATAATTAATGCCATTCGATCCGAACTTGGAAAAGAAAATGGTACAAATGAAAAAGCAATGTATATTTTAGTATGGGAGGAATAAATATAAAAGAAAGAACGATATGCCAAATTTCAGCCATTGGGGTTTAGAGATCACAATTTCAAGATGTCAACTAGAAACAGACCTTTAAGATCTCCTGGCGAAGTATTATTGTTCATCGTATTTATACTGAAAGTTTTGCCACTTGCTATTATTTTTGAAATACACACTCATTTTATTTATTTTTGTTTGTTTAAAAAAGTACTAAGGTTGAATTGCACCTCGAATAAAAGTTATTGTTAACAGCAACATTATTAGAAATTCAATTTACTAGGTTGAATTAATGAAAGTTTTCGCGTTTACGGAAAAAACAACAACAATAGAGGTTGTCATTGGCTGTCGTGAACACGTGTCAGGTCGTGACGTGTGACGTTAAGCGGAAGTAAAGATGGCGCTGGACGGTTCGTCCACGTCTGTGATGGCTCACAATAATCCATACCACAGTCATGTTTCTGATTATTACAGCAGAAAACTGAGCAACAAACCAGATGTAGTGCCGTCTGGAGTCACCGAGAGGAAAGTGTCGCCCTCGGATAAACCTGACATGGTGGTGCTGGACGTGATCAGCATCAAGGACTCGGGTGAGAGATTCGCGGAAGAGAGAGAGAGTTTGTTTGTTTGTTTTTCTGTGAATTGTGTGGATTTCATAGACTTCTATAACTTTTCTACTTACCAAGCTTTTTTTCCTCTAACTTTAAACCTGCTCCTGACAGAAAACTTGTTTGCATTCTTACACTTTCAGATAAACATCATTTAAAACATTTTTAATCATTTTTTCCCCTTTCTGGGGATCGCAGGCCAGTTCCCAATTTCACAAATGCCAGGTTTTCCTATCTTTGTGGAGACATTTGGTCCTTACAATGTAGCACAAACTCTCTCTCACACACACACACACACACACACACACACACACACACACACACACAGAGACTCACACATGTCTGGTTTGCTGTCCTTGTGGGGTCTCTTCATTGGTGTAATGGTGTTTCTACTGTACAGACTGTATGTGGTATTGTCCTACACTGACCCTACACCTAAACCTACCCCTTACAGGAAACACTACACACTTCTACATTCTCAAACACTTCATTCTGTGTGATTTATAAGCTTGTTTCCTCATGGAGACCCAACAAATGTCCCCACGAGGTCAAAATTTACTAGTATTCCTATCTTTGTGGGGACAATTGGTCCCCACGAGGTGATAAAAACCTGTACAAACACACACACACACACACACACACACATACACAGGCTGTCTGTGAAATGTCAGTAACTGTGTTTTCATATTCAGAAGCTGCAGTGCACAGAAAGAAGCACGAGGCTGACACGTATGTGCTGGTAAGCCTCACATGAATCTCATGGGTTTGGGTTTTTTGTGATGGAAACAGAGTATTTTTTTATTTACTTAAAACACTTTTACCTTTACTTATTACAATTTAACAATAAACTATAAGCCTGACATCTGTTCACTTAAAAGACGTCATGTCACTTATTATAAATCACGCATATATCTAAAACTTGAATTAAGAAAATAAATGCGGTAACTGTAGAGCAACAAGCTGCTGTCAGTCCAACAGAGGCAGGAAGTACAGCTTTTCCAAATTTATACATCTAAAATAGTAATAAATGTCTTTTTCACAAATTCAGAATGAAATAAGAATTTGTATGAGTTTTTTCTGTTTATAGTTTAATATTCACACGCACAATATGAGGGTTTGATTTCAGTGTATAGACCTGTTATTATTCATTCATCTCAAATATAACAGACTCATAAAGTGCTTCTCAAATCATAGGGTCCTGCTCGTGTAGCAAACGCTCAGGAACAGGTGTATATTCTATCAGTCACGTTATATCTGTGACAGGCTCATATCAGTCGATAAAAATCATAAATCGCTCGAGCTCTAGCCATTCAGATTGTTTTATATTTCTTGATTAAATAGCAGTCTTTATTATGCTCAAATACAGTACTAATAAAGGTACGGTGAAAAAGTGGATAAACTGTACAATGTGAAGCAGCTGTGATGTCCAGTCTTCAGTGTCACATGATCTTCAGAAATCCCTCAGGATTTACTGCTCAACACACACTTGTGATCTGCTCTCTGTCCATCACTGCAGGGTACGATACATCCCTTCCGCAGAAGCCACCGCTCCGTCCTGGGGAAGTTTGCTCAGGAGTTGAGTTTGGTGACGTCTGACAGACGGGTGAGTCTTCACTTCAGTACAGAATCAGACACGTGTTGTAAAATGACAGTTCCTGTGTGCGTACCAGAAACATCTTGATGGATCTTTTCCTTCATACATTACGTAAGATTTGGTTTAGTTCTCTCTTAAGTAGAATTGTGAGAGAAGCACGTCCTCCGTTCAGAGTCTGGGTGTATCCAGAAGCATGCCGCTCTTCATCGAGTCTGATTTGTGTTCAGTGTATTCAGCAGAAACAGAATGAATATGTTTGAGCAGACGAGGTGGAGTAGTGTTTTCTGACAGCAGGGGGCAGTGTTGGAGTGGTTTTCTCTCAGCCTGGAGGCCTCATCTGAGCTCACACACACTCACGCACACACACACACACACACACACACCCATGTCTGGTTTGCAATCTTCGTGGGGACTCTTCATAGGCGTAATGGTGTTTCTACTGTACAGACTGTATGTGGTATTGTCCTACACTGACCCTACACC
>JAUCMT010000024.1:1341651-1358110 GCA_032357475.1 Enteromius thamalakanensis | reverse complement strand
GACATAAAATAAAATAACTAAACTAAAATAAGTTAAACAAGTGGCCAAACGAAAATAAATGCTTGTAGGCTATTGCCAAATCACTTGTTCATTATCTTTCCTGAAATTATGTGTGAACTACAACGACATCTTGTACAAATGTGTCTTATACATATGAAGTGTTCAGAAGTCAAAAAAGGTGATTTAAATGAAAAATGACTGGTAAAGGTAAAACACCAGTAGACTATTATTAGCTATTATTAGACTATTATTATGGACAAGTCATAACTTTTAGAAAAAATATCTCTTTGGTTTTGGTTTTTAAAACATTATTCTTTGCAGCTTTAGGATCTTATCATGATCTTAACAGCTCAGAACACGCCACAGAGAAAGACACACTTGACAGCACAAGGCTTCAGCACACTCTTTATCAAATTCATTAGGAAATTATTCAAGAAGGGTTTTGTCAGTCATTGATGGAATGATCTAGGAGACAATTCTGAACAGTGTGAAAGTGAGGGCCTTGAACAGTCCTGTACTGGTTGATCATGTCTCTCTCTGTCTGGTTGTGACGCAGGTGAAGGGTCTGGAGCAGGAGAACGATCATCTGAACAAGACCATCGCCTCGCTCAGACAGCGCTCTCAGGTCAGCGCTGAGGCCCGTGTCAAAGACATCGAGAAAGAAAACCGCGTGCTGCACGAGTCCATCAAAGAGACCAGCAGCAAGCTCAACAAGATGGAGTTTGAGCGCAAACAACTCCGCAAAGACCTGGAGCACTACAAAGAGAAAGGAGAAAGAGCCGAGGAGCTGGAGATGGAGGTGCACCGACTGGAGCGAGAGAAGGAGAGTCTGCAGAAGCGCCTCGCTGCTCTGGCTATCACCTGCGGGAAGGTGGAGGTGCTGGAGAAGGAGAACGCAGAGCTGGAGGCAGAGAACCGGAAGCTTAAGAAAGCAGCGGACGGTCTGAGGAACGTCTCCTATCAGCTGGAGGTCCTGGAGAAGGAAAACGCTCAGCTGGACGAGGAGAACCTGGAGCTCCGGCGCATGGTGGAGTCTTCACGGTCCGCCGGAGCGAAGGCCGTCCAGCTGGAGATGGAGAACAAAGAGCTGGAGAGCGAGAGAGCTCAACTCAAAAAAAGCCTTGAGCTGCTGAAGTCTACGTCCAAAAAAAATGAGCGTCTGGAAGTCAGTTACCAAAGCCTGGATGCTGAGAACCTGCGGCTCCAGAAAGCCCTGGAGAACAGCAGCCGCAAGATTCAGCAGCTGGAGGGAGAGCTTCAGGATGTGGAGCAGGAGAACCAGAGCCTGCAGCAGAGTCTGGAGGAGCTGAAGATCTCCAGCAAGGGTCTGGAGCAGCTGGCACAGGAGAACGCCGCCTTGGAGCAGGAGAACGCTCAGCTGGAGAAGGACAAGAAGCAGCTGGAGAAGGAGAACAAACGGCTGCGGCAGCAGGCTGAAATCAAAGACTCCAAACTCGATGAAGACCACCTCCGCATCTCCCACCTCGAGAAGGAGAACCGCTCGCTGGGCAAGGAGGTCTCCGCTCTCAAAGACACGTGTGGGCGCGTGAAAGACCTGGAGAAGGACAATAAAGAACTGGTCAAACAAGCCACTATAGACAAGAAGACCCTGGTCACTCTGAGAGAGGTAACCAGCTGACCTTAAGAGATGTTTAGTTATCTGTGGATCGCTTGTGTGACTCGTACTGTGATGTTTCCTGATGCAGGAGCTGGTCAATGAGAAACTAAAGACCCAGCAGATTAACAACGACCTGGAGAAGCTGACCCATGAGCTTGAGAAGATCGGCCTCAATAAAGAGGGGCTTCTGGGTGATGAAGACAGCTCTGATGACAGGTAATTCACTCGTGGAATCAGGGATGGAACGTTTAACAGTAAATTATGATGAACTTCCCCGTGGTTAGTGTTACTATTTCATATATATTTCATCTTCACTCTGCGTGATACCTAATAAATCATTATTAATAATATTATTTAGTTCATTTAAGGCACTAGAACCATGATCCTAAAATTAGAATTCACACGAATGCTGGAGTCACGATGTGGCTGTGTAATGGTGCGTTTCTTCTGTCAGGTTTAAGCTTCTGGAGTGTAAACTGGAGTCCACTCTAAAGTCCTCTCTGGAGATCAAAGCGGAGAAGATCGCTGCTCTGGAAGCCCGACTGCAGGAGTCCTCCAACCTCAACCAGCAGCTACGACAGGAGCTGAAAACGGTTGGGCGTCAGGCTTGGGTTGGGGAGGTGGCAGTGACTGTAGATCATCGTGTTCATCTAGTCTGATTGTGTCCACGCACAGGTGAAGAAGAACTACGAGGCTCTGCGGCAGCGGCAGGAGGAGGAGTGTTCGGCTCAGAGCTCGCCCGCTCGAGGACGGGAGGACGCTCAGAGCGTCAGTAAATGGGAGAAGGAGAGTCAGGAGGCCACACGAGAGCTTCTGAGGGTCAAAGACCGACTCATAGAGGTGGAGAGGAATGTAAGTACCTGCAGCTCGGCGCTGTCTGGATGTCTTCATGTGAGCTAACGCTGCTGATGTTTGTCCAGAACGCCACTCTCCAGGCAGAGAAGCAGGCTCTCCGCACGCAGCTGAAGCAGCTGGAGTCCCAGAGCAGTAATCTTCAGGCGCAGATACTAGCTCTTCAGAGACAGACCGCGTCTCTCCAGGAGAACAACACTACACTACAAACACAGAACGCCAAGCTACAGGTCAGAGACGCTCTCCTCACACAGTTATCAGTGAGTTTGACACACAGCCAGTATTTTCACTGTGTGATTTTCAGTCCTATAATGCTAGGATAACGTGACCTCCGCTCAGGGAACTCATAGCATGTTGCCTCCGCTCTGATCTGCTGAAACATCATCACTCTTCTTAAACACACAGCTAACCGTACTGCAGCTCACGGTCGCTGGTTTTCTGATAGGCATATCAATAAGCTCTTCACTAATTGGCTTGAGTGAAAACGCATCATACTCGTTTTCTGCTGGATTTGAAGTTTTCGGTTACACTTTATTTCGACTCATTCTACTCACTATAAGTACCTTTGGCCTGGTTTCCCCGGCAGGTCTTGATGCCCAGTTCTGATTGGTTGCCTGTATATCTGATATTTGTGTGTAGTCCGTTTACAGTTTTAATCGGCTCACCAAAGCAAACTTCTTGGGGAGTTGGTTTTAGCTCCTACACACCTTTGAGCTGCCATTGGTCCGAGACGGCTGCGCAGTCGTGGGTGTGTTCTGAAACTGTTCCTTCCTGCTTGGTTTCAGTCGAGGTTAGGCAGAGGAACATCATCTCAGAGTCTCTACAGATACATCCACACCTGGATCGATCGCTTGCGGAGAGACTTTAAACGTTTAGTGAAAGCAATCATTTCCTACAAAGAGATTACAACGAAGCTTGTGTCAGTGACTCAGAGTTATGCAAAAAGTTTTCCAAAACGGTGAAAAGAATGAAGGGAAAGGTAGCGAGGAAAGGAATATTACATCACACTGCTGCAGCTGCTGCTGTTGTTTTAAAGTGAATTACAAAGTATAAAATAAATAAACCTTTGTTTTTATCAAACTTCAAATAAAGTCTTATAACAGACATAAAGTAACAAAATAAGCAAAATGTCAAAAGACGGTCAACTAATTCTCTGATGACTAGTTAACATCTAGATGCGGGTACGTACTGTTAGAGGAATGAGTGTAAGCTCAGGGAAGATGCGGTTGAAGCAGTCGTTACATGTTTCTCCTGGTGAATGTCTCCTGGGGAGTTTGCTCTTAAAAGCTTTTCAGGCTCCTGAGAGCGGCTCAAACCCTCGTTAGCTCTTTACTGGATGCTGTATCTCTGCCCGGTGCTCATTTACCAGAAGCGCAGGTCTTTGAGTTGAAGGAGTTTGTGATGTGCTGGCAGGTGGAGAACTCAACGCTCAACTCTCAGAGCGCTGCGCTTATGTCCCAGAATGCTCAGCTGCAGAGCCAGCAGTCGGGCACGGAGGGCGAGAGAGACGTGGCCATTCGAGAGAAGGAGGAACTGCGCACAGTGTACGATCTGCTGCTGCACGACCACGAGAAGCTGTCAGCGCTGCACGAGAGACAGGCGGCCGAGTACGAGGACCTGATCGGCAAACACGGAGAGCTGAAGAGCGGCCACAAGAGTCTGGAGCTGCAGCACCGCGGCCTGGAGAACAGGTGCAGACACGGCCAGGAGCCAGCTGTCCTCTCTCAGACACAGCTGAGTGTGTGTTTACGTGTGTGTGTGTGTGTGCAGGTACAACCAGCTGCTGAAGCAGAAGACCGAGCTGGAGCAGCTGGAGAGAGAGCTCACAGCAGAGCGGGAGAAGATGATCTCTGACAGCAGGAGTCACCAGGACACGGCCGCACAGTACCAGAGACTGAGCGAGGAGCACCACACGTGAGTGTCTCTGAGAGAGAGCGTGTCTGTCTGAGGCTGACCTCTCACTGTGTGTGTGTGTGTGTGTGTGTGTGTGTGCAGGCTCAGCTCCTCCTACCAGCAGCTCCTGAAGGACAACGAGCTCCTGCAGACAGATCACAAGGGCCTGAAGAGTCAGCTGAACACGGCCCGTCTGGAGCAGACGCGTCTGGAAGCAGAGTTCTCCAAACTCAAGGAGCAGTACCAGCAGCTGGACATCACCTCCACCAAACTCACCAACCAGTGCGAGGTACACGCTTGCAGACCACCGCAACTTCACAAGGTCTTCCTTATTGTGTCGAAAGAAATGAGCATCACGTTTAGCAGAGTGCATCCGCAGATGTTCACACACGACCCAAATATACAGCGTTATTCTCTTAGTTAGTCTTAGGTGTCCGCTTTGTGAAGCTGAGGTTTATACTTCCAAAAGCTGAATAAATCATCTCTACACTGACGTCTGGTTTGTTAGGAGAGGACAATAGGGAGCAGAACCATCTTTAAAGTTGAATATTACTAATACAAAACAAAATATCTTCATGGAACCTGATCTTCACCCCAGAACAAATATTGTCATTAATTACTCACCCTCGTGTCCCTCCAAACCCATAAGACCTTCGCTCTTCTTCTGAAAACAAATGAAGATATTTTTGATGATGACCCTCCATAGACAGCAACACAGCTGAAAAGATCCAGAAACAGTATAAACATCAGTAAAACAGTCCATCAGTGAATCAGCTACAGTTAGTAACGCTACAAAGATACTTTTTTGTGCAAAGAAAACAAAAACAACAGTTTTCTCCTGTGACCTACGTCTTCCAGCATTTTAGAGAATATAACTGCAGAAGCGTATGATTTCCTCCAGACGACCACAGATGATGAGCATGCTTCACACAGATGTAAACAAGGCTGATTATATCAAATACATTAAAGCTTCGTGAGATGTTCTCTAAAATGACGAAAGACGTAAGTCTTGTTGGAGTGAATAACCCTGTAATATACTGATGCTTTTCATTTTAATAAAATGTATAATTTTGACCCATTCAAGGCATTGGTGTCTGTTGCTGCAAATATCCCCCGGTGACTTGAGCTGGGTTTGGTGCTCAGGGTCACATATCCAAGAAGATAATAAAATGAATATTTAGATGTCAGACATATTTCTTCTGTCTTTTAACAGCAGCATGAGCGAGCAGCTTAGAAGACATCTCATTTGAAAACAGAACTTGCTTATATTGTTTAAAATCACATTTAGATGCAAACGCAGGCATTGCAAAGTGGAATTGTGGGAAATGCACACAAGTCTTATTGAACACCCAGTTCTTAGAGATCTGGGGCCGGTTGCATAAAAGGTTAAGACTAGTCTTTAAAGTTATTCAGCTAAATTTTTCTTTAAGACTGGTCACAGTTTTTAAAAATTCAGTTACACAAAAACATATATTAGTCTAAGGTAAATACAAAAAATCCGGTTACTCTTGGCTAACTGCTAGTTGGTCAGACTATCTCTTCAGACATTGTCTTAACATGAAGGCTAAGTTTATGCAACCGGCCCCTGGACCCGTCCTCTGTATTTCCGCTCTAATGCTGAACGTGACTAACTAAACAGAGACGTGTGGAGGGTAACGGTGTTTGTGGGAAATGTGTCCTGCAGTTGTTAAGTCAGCTGAAGGGGAACCTAGAGGAAGAGAACCGGCACTTGCTGGATCAGATCCAGACCCTCATGCTGCAGAACCGGACCCTGCTGGAGCAGACCATGGAGAGCAAAGACCTGTTCCACGTCGAGCAGAGACAGTACATGTGTGACTTCACCCTATTTCTACACACATTGTCTTTTATCTTCTCAGAGCGTTTCCCTGTAACGTGCTGACACACTCCTCTCTGTCTCACACACACAGTGATAAACTAAACGAGCTGAGGAGGCAGAAAGAGAAGCTTGAGGAGAAGATCATGGATCAGTATAAGTTTTATGACCCTTCTCCTCCTCGAAGGTAAGCGAGCCGTCTCACGCACATCACTGCAGAACAGAACAATACACCAGACAGATCCATTGTTTGGTCTCTCATTATTTCTACATAGTACATGGGTTTGTAGGGAGCGACTTTCGCTGGGCCGAATGAAGCCTGGTTTTTGTGCAGCATACACTAGAACACGTAGTGGATCAAACTACTCCAACACAGCACAAACCACATCCAAACTGTCTGAATGTAGTATATCAGAGAGGAGAGGACAAGAAGAAGAGACAACACACTTCACGCACTCCTGCTCTCCTTCCTTCTACCAGAAATACTCAAGTAGCAAATCTTTATTTTGCAACCCTTTAAAACATCAGTTGTGAATGGAGACCATGTGATCCTATCTGCCGTCATGGTTCGGTATTGCTAAGGCCCGGCTGTCTAAGGCAAGTCTTTATGCAGGTTTTCTGAACAGACCTTTTGAATGGTCAAAAACCTCTGCTTCATCAAAGCTGGACTGGTTCATTAAAGGCAGAGCTGAAGAAACTAACTCACATCTTAAAGCCCAGATATAATTCACACCAAATCGAAGAGCGAACTGAACAGGAAGTTTTGAGCTCGCAGTATGAATAGGTTCACCATAGTGAGCTTCTTGAGCTAGCATTGGTCCAAGGCAGCTACTCAATGGTGGGACACAGGTTTAGCGAAAGCAATCAATTCCTACAAAGAGATTAAAAACGAAGCTTGTGTCAGTGACCCAGAGTTATGCAAAAAGTGAGAAACACAAAATACAAGTTTTCCAAAACGGTGAAAAGAATGAAGTGAAAGTATAAGGTAGACCATACACGTCCAGCAGCTCCAGCCACGGCCCATAATATACCAGACCTTCCTGGAACTAATGAAGAATCAAACTCTTCAGGAATCAAAGTGAACTCTGTCAGGAGTTTTTTTTTCTTTTATCCTTTATTCAACCAGGAAAAGCCCATCATTACATACACATCATGACATAGAAAAACACTTTACACTTACAATGATATCTCAATTAAAAACATTGAGATGTGAGAGAGTCCACCTCAAAACATCTCTTGTGACTTAAAAACACTCAGCAGTTATTCAGCAGATCTGAGAGACGAGGGCTGGCTTAGACTTGTTTGACAACAAGTAATGTCCTGGATGCTTTGCTCCGTGCTGTGTTTCCCTCACTGTGAGCAGAAGTGATATATCTGCTCTCTCAGACGTCTGAGTGTGACTCAGTCCAAGACTTATTCTGTATTGTTCAGAATCACTAAAGTGGTTTCCACTAGGTCTTTGAGCAACTTTGGAAGTTGGAGTTACAAGGAGTTGCCCTCAAACCCAGTGACATCTTGAAAGTCCATTTATATTCATGCCTTCAGTCTTTCTGAGTACAGGGTGTCCTTGAGAACTGAAGTGAGCTCGTCGTTGTTAGCACCATACTCTACTGTTTGGGCTACGCTACATGAATGCTAACTAGCTCCAGGGTACTCTAAAAAGTTTAACATGCAGCTTGGACAAATACTCGCCTTAGTTCTCATCTCTATATTTATAAAAGGCTTTGAGAGGCAGTCCAAAGACTGCGTTTGCAGCTCGCTCCTCAGTTCACCAGCACTGAAACAGAACTACACACCATCCTCTCTCACTTCAACTGCATGAAGGCAAACCATATTAGGTTGCTTTAAGTTGGTTACGGTTAAGCATTCAACTGTGTAATCTCTACCAGACTAGTCTCCAAGCAGAGGACGTTAGGACAGAGTGTCTCCATCGGTCCGTGGGTCATCTTCGCTCATCCTGAACATCAGAGATGTGCAACCAATACAGTGTGCTGATGGTATTGTAGTAGTGACGTAATCGTAGATATTGAAGGTCTAGAGGAGGTGTGCAGATGCTAAACCATTAGCACTGATAGTCTGGGGTTCTGAGGGATAAATGCATGATCAGCACAGGCCTTCGATAGGGCAACTGGGAATTGATCTCCCATTAAGAGTAGAACTCAAAAGAAGTGAAACTCATTAGTAGACCTCGCTAGTGTGAGCGCATGAGCCAAAGTGCCTCGTAAAGACTGCTGGGTTCACAAGCGCTTTAAGAAAACACAGCCCAGTCTGTTACTGAACGATCCTGGCGCATCCTTAATACACATTACTGCATCGATCGTCTCAGATGTCTAAAGGATGGGCTCTCAGATAGAAAGCATCATCTCAGATACCTCTTAGGACTGTGATGCTTTCATCTGAACTCATCACCAGGAGGCACAGAGACTCCAGCACCGACAGGATAAGAGCTTAAACGCTTCTGTAGTCTGCTGATGCCATTAGGCAGATGCCTGTTAATAAACTGACTTTATTCTGGGAGAATTTCATCATTAACACAGCGACTTCTTTCCTTGTATAAATCTTGGAGCTGCACGCCCCCTGAAGACCACCTCAGATCTATGATGAGTTTCCCATTTCCCCAAATTCAGCATTTCTGCTTGAGGTGATTAAAGCGGGATTAGGTTGTTTGAGAGAGGAAATCCCTGTCGTTTTCCTCTCTTCGGGTCTGAGGAGGAGAACAGATGGCACGGTTTATTTCCACTGAGTGTGTGTTTAGACGGGACACACACACAGCTTAAGATCAACAGCTTTTTGTGTTTGCAACAGCAACAGCTGCTTGACAGAATAGCACAGAAGTCTTCAGCCCACTGTCCTGCAGAGTTTAGGGTGCCGTTTTCCCAGAACTCATCCACAATCTCCAGGTTTTGGCTTTGTTTGCCTGTGCGGACCGACCAGTGTATGACAACGGTTCCTTATGTTTTAAAGATGCTCTGAAGATATCAGATATCTTTTGAATCAAAGCGATATAAATTCTGGGCAGGATGTGTCCTGGGAAAAAGGCACGTATGGTGACCCTAGCAGAGTTTAGCTCCAGCGCTGATCAGACTCACCTGAACGAGACAGTCAGTGTAAAGCAGGTAGGAAATAAACTTTGCGAGGAGCATGGATCAAGACCTCTGGAGTAACAGACAGCGTGAGGTTAACCTCTGTTGAGGACAGCAGCAGGCTGGGCTTCTCTCTACAAGCTGGTGAGGGTTGGATGGATGCCACCAGGTTCTCTCTTGAGGGAAATCTTGGAGAATGTCCTGGTGTCTTGAATGCTGACTAGTTGCCAGGTGACTGAACTAGTAGATGTTGAGGTTATGACTAGACTACAACCCTGGTTCTCTTGGGGTTACAGACCTCTTTGTGGATAAGATCCCCTGAATTAATATAATAATTAGTATATTACGCCAGAAGTTATTGTGATATGTTTTAAGCCAATACCAATCATTATTCCCAAAATAAATAAGCAATACTATACTGGCCATTAATCTCAGATCTGTGTTCCGGGTTCTTGCTGGAGCTGCTTTACAGGACACGGGTCACCTGACTAGAGTTACTGTTTCTGCAGGAGGGGGAACTGGATCACGCTGAAGATGAGGAAGCTGATCAAGCCAAAGACTCGCGAGCGCATGCGTTCTCTGACGCAGACCCCGCCCCGCTCCGAGTCCAGCGAAGGGTTCCTGACCCTGCCTCAGCCGGACAGTCAGGACAGCTCGTCCGTGGGCTCCGGGTCGAACTCTCTGGAGGACTCGCTGACCCTCCGCAGCAGCAGTGAGTATGAGCTCTTCTGGTCCGGCTGCTCGGACTCACTCCTGGTCCCATCCTCTACCACTTCCAGAAGAATCATTTGTTTGCTGAAGGGGTCATGGACTGGTGGTACTGTTCTCTGAGTATAACCTTATCGTGGTTTTTACATTAAAAAACATCATTCAGAAGCTGTTGTGTCCTGTTGTAACCGCCCTCATCAGAATGCTCTGTGTGTGGAGTGCAGGCTCATAAATGATGATATTTGCTTGTAGTTGGACGCTTGGACATTTAGAGTTTACTCACTTTAATTGGTGCGGCCCGAATATTCACCAAAAAGCTCGCCAAACGCCTGAAAAGCTCAATTCGTGCTATGTCATTCATGCAAATCATGCCTCAGGATGTCTGCTCGTGTCTCCGCCTTGACTTCGTGTAAGAAACGCATCCTGCTCTGATTACTGTCAGGTCCAATAGTCACACAGCATCGCCCTCTAGTCTTTAATATGCCTGTGTCAAATTGCGCCTTCTTTGTTAATGAAGCACGAGTTTGTACTGGTTTTATAACGTGTGGATCAGAAGGAAAGCAACACAGGCACCGTTTGGAGCATCTTTATGGTTTGTTTTGTACGTGGACCTGCATCTCTCATAAACACAGACTACAGGGTAGGGTTAGTCACCAGCATTAAATCATTTAGAGAGATGAAGAGTGAACTGTCATACATCTGGAAATACATATAAACAGTGGCTAAAAGAGGTAGAATTTCTGACTAGAGCTTCATTGATCAGAGAAACAGATGTTTTGTTGTTGACTTCAGAAGAGAAATGTGCACAGCATGTTTTTACTCTGAACTAAAGCACGCAACAGAGTTATTATAAGTAGTGATAAAGGCTATATCAATCAGCATTGTATTATTATATACATTATTATAAAAAATAAAAAAAAGGTATAATAAGAATAAGTATATATTTTGGTGTGGTGTGTTTATAGTCACACTGAGCTTCAGATGGAGATTCACTGATGATCACAGACAATACTATCACAGCTTGTGTCCAATTAAGACCATTATTACTGTGATTTACTCTACAGCCCTACGACAATACTAACAAAAACATGTAGAGCGTACAGGATGTTTGATGAACACTCTGCATCTGTGTTCTTCTCTGATATTAACAGTTGTGATGCTTACCTTTTAGATGTCAAAAGATCAAGTTAATCTTGGTTTCTCAGTTCATGACCCCTTTAAACGATCATCACAAGGACCAGTCAGAAGTGAGCTCAACAGAAAGTTATTAAATGTGTGTACATGAAATCATTGACGTGAGCTAGAGAAAGACCTCCACAGACGCTCGTGTATTAGATGGCCTGACGCTCTCTCTTGTGTTTTCTTGCTTCCTGTGCCAAGGGAAGAGAGTTGAGAAAAGCCAATCGCAGGCTTCCTCTAACGGTACGCTGTCAGTCCGCCCATGAACACTCTGCATCTGTGTTCTTCTCTGATATTAAAGGTGCAATGCAAACAGTGTGTGTGTGACATCCTTCTCCGTCTGTGTGAGAACATTCATTCAGCCGCTCAGGGAGGATCTGTTGCACGCTTCAATGCTCATGTGGTGTTGTCCTGTCTGCATCAGACGGTGTGACGGTGTGTGTTCATCATGTTTGTGTATGAGCTGTTAACCTGCA
This sequence comes from Enteromius thamalakanensis, assembly GCA_032357475.1. Taxonomy (NCBI): domain Eukaryota; kingdom Metazoa; phylum Chordata; class Actinopteri; order Cypriniformes; family Cyprinidae; genus Enteromius; species Enteromius thamalakanensis. The sequence continues at coordinate 1,346,467 of JAUCMT010000024.1, read as the reverse complement.
TCTGTTCTCTCCTCCCGCTCGCTGCGTCGTCCGGCGACAGCCCTGAAAAAGCTTCCGTTCATGAGGAACCGATCCAAGGAGAAAGACCGAGTGAAGGCTGTCTACCGCCGCTCTATGTGTAAGACCCCTGATCACTCTTCTGCAGCACTCCCATCATGCATCAGTCACTCTCCTGACCCACACATCGACTGGGACACTTTCAGATGCAGAAACACAGACCTAATCAAAAATAAATACACTAAAGCTACTGTTTCCTATTAAGTACACTACAAATACATTTACATACTATATGCTCCATAAAAATACCCTGCAGTTGTTCTTTTAGTGTACTACACTGGTGTACTACACTGCTGTACTACACTGCTGTACTACACTGCTGTACTACACTGGAGGAGTGCTGCTGTATTTGATCTTCAGGTACTCTCATTAATAGCTACATTAGAACACATTTTGATTTAATATCACGTCTATAATATAATAATCTCTCCATCGATATGTCTGTAAATATGTTAATAGATTTAAACTTCACTTGGTATAAATGTATGTTGAATATATGACGTCTTTACTAGAGAACTCAGATTCTTGAGGTTATGACCTCAGCCCAAGTCAGATCTGTTTAGAGAATAAATGTTTGGATACGTCCTGTAGTTGTTTTTAAGCCGCAGTGAGGACAGTGTGATGTAATATGTTGGGGTTAGTTAGTGCTAGTGACCTCCTACAGCATCATCAGTGTGTCCATCATCAGCTCTCCTCTCATGTTCAACGCGTGTGTCTCATGCTACGCTCAGACCAGACGCGAGTAAATCACGCTATTGTGAGTTTACTCGCTTCATTGGCGTCATGAGAGGGCTTCTTCCAGCGGCTCCAGTGCATTGGTGGATGTTCAGTATATTGCTGTTGTTGTGCCATGAAATGCAGTATCTCAGGCGAGAATGTAGTTGTTTAAAACACATATCTGCAGTTTATTAAAGAAGAGAGTGCCTATTTAAAAGCACGCAGACGCGTGAGCTCCAGGTGAACACCGGGTGCTCAGTGCTCATGTATCCTCACCGCGGCTAGTTATTCTGACACCCGCCGCTGCCTCCTGATGTCTGTAGCGGGTAAACAGGAGGTAATCTTGGGTATATCTTATAGGCAAACTCTGGTTTAATGAATCTATGATATATTTCCTTTTTATTCCTGTTTCTATAAAAGTATGAAGATGTATCTTACAGTGACGATGAGTTGGTCCTCCATAGTTTCAGAATTCTGCCTCCACTTGCTAGTAATCACGTCACTACTAGAGCTAGCTCCTGATTGGTTAACGCGGCGCGAATTTTCACCAAAGTTCAGATTTTTCAACTTGAGCGATTCGCGCAAACCGCGTCGCAGGATGTCTAATCGCGTCTTTGCATTGAATTAACATGTGAATCACTTGCACTGGTGTGAACGCAGCATCACAGGCCTCCAGCGTGTTAATGCCGTGTGTGTGTGTGTGTGTGTGTGTCTCAGCCATGAACGACCTGCTGCAGACGATGGCTGTGTCCGAGGGTCAGTGGTCCAGCAGCACGGATCACCTGGAGGCTCCAGACGAGGCCCTCGGGGCCCAGCACGTGAAGGAGTTCGGGTCCCTGGACTACGCCGGGCTGAGTCTGACCCGGGGCCGCAGCGCTCGCCTGCGCTCTGATACAGGTCTGTTTACTGTCTTGCGTATGAATGATTGGGTTTTGTTATAATTCAAAGCGTTTCAGCTGTTATTGTGAAGCGCTCCTGTTCCGGGATGAACTGTTTAGTTTTCTTTATTTTAGAAAAGCACAATGTTTTCTTGAGTGCACACTATTAACAGACTCTGTACAGTTCTCTTATCTCTAGCAGCAGCAGTTACAGCATCTGTGATTAGTTTCCTCTGATGCCCTGCATATTTATCCAGATCACGTTTCAACTAACATTGCCATATGCTTTCATTATTTTATATCTATAGATTTTATTTTCAGCTAGACGTAAATCTCGATACTTCAGATGACACAAAAAATTGTTTGGAAACATCTTTTGTTCGAGAAAAAGGGCTTTAACACAAATAAATGCAGTGTCACGTGACCGAATGATCCTCTCAGCAGCGTCCGTGCTCTCTCTCAGCACCGCAGCCTAGATCAAAATCTTATCTTCATATTATTGCATCTAAAACATTTTTATATGGTAAGAAGAAGAGTTGCCTCTCAAACATGCGTATCTGAATTTAAGGTTTGTTTTTAATACTATAATACTGTTTTTTTTTCCCCAAATGGATTAAGAGCAGATTATTTGCATATGATTTGCGCAACAAGTGAATTATGCATGGAAACAGCTTAAGTTTTGGTGTATCGACATTTTTTTGTTGCGACAATTGGTTATTTTAAGGATGGTGTCATCACGCACACCCTTTTATCAGTAAAAGGCCAGTTTGATGGAAACAGGACGGAGACAATCAAGATAAAAAAAACTGGATGGAAACGGGGCTATAGACATCTGTCTCATTTGATGCTCATAGTTTTCTTCATATTGTGTATCTGACACCACATCAGTAAAAGGATTTCTGTGCAATGAATGGATGAGCTGAGCACACGTGTGGCCAGGTTTACAGTTTCTGCTTCTCTTGCCAAAAGAACAGTGTGAAAGAGAAGCACACAGATCAGCAGTGTTTTTGGTCAGCTTCACTGCTGTGAATACACCATTAATACCATTAATATGTAGTTTTAACTGTATTAACAATTAGGTAACTCTCATATAATGCAGGCTATCATTACTTGTTATACATTCACTGAATAATTAAGACATCACAAATAGGAAAAGTAAAATATATGGAGTATATAGCCTGATATTTAGTGATTTCTAGTAAATGAGGAGCAGTGGACACTGAGACGCTACGTGACGTTTTCTTTACAAGCTGTTTTAGTGAGTGTTTGTGTTTTAGGTGAAGCCGTGTCCAGTGAAGACGTCACACAGCTGTCGGAGGAGGAGCGAGCTCAGGGTGAGTGACCGTCAGCGTCTGTCCACTCCATCTGTTGACCCGGCAGGAGGTCATCTTCTGCTGCTTCAGCTCCTCGCGCTGTGTCTAGCTAGCGCCCTCTTATGGCCCTTACATGGACCAAATCTTCATTTGTCTCAGCACTCCCGGGCACTTAAATGTTGATGAAGAGAATGTGCAGTAACTCTTACTGCTCTAGTCAGAGCTAGCAGTAATAACAGATCACTAGATCCAGCCGTGAGCCGTATCCCTCACGCACCTGTTCATTCACATAGAGTCACTGATTAAAATGACATACGCCCTGTCCATATACCCAGCCTTGTGGCCTCAGCTGCTCAAGAGAGTGTCCATGAGGGTCTTAAGATCACCAGAGGTGTGGGTGTTTGGGGGGAGGTTTGTGTTGGTTTTTCCTAAAGAGCAGTGATGTGTGTCAGGTGTGATGAACGGCAGTGCGAGTCGGCCTCACAGCGAGAGCAGTGACGTCAGTGTGAGTCTGGACAGTCCTGCGAGGAACAGCGCTCTGGAGGGCAAACGCAGGGCCAGATCTACAGGCAGTGAGATGGTGTCCCTGCAGCAGTTCCTGGAGGAGGGCACCGAGCCAGCACAGGTGATCAACACACACACACACACACACACACACACCCCAGGAGGTCAGCTGTTCACTCCTGTCAATCGTCAGGACCAGCATATACGAGCAGCAGTGCTATCTGTCTGGTAATGAGTGAGTGGCTGTTCTTATTAAAAGCAGATGATCTCACAGGCCTAGAGTCAGCCTCAGACACTTCCTGTCAAAGCTCTGAGGTCACTTTCCTGATCATTTACTCACCTCCATGTCATCCAAGATGTTCATCTTTCTTTAAAAGGAAAACATTCCAGGGTTTTTCTCCATATTGTGGTCTTCAGCGGTGCTCAGCAGGTTCAAACATCTCTACATGATCCCATCCAAAGGTCTCATCTAGTCAAACCATCAGTCACTTTTCTTTTAAATATATATTTTTTTACCACAAAGCATTTAGAAAACAAACCGATGACCTTTATGGAAAACTGGTAAAACATTGATGATTTTAAGGATTTAAAATTAAGGCCAGAACATGCACCGGCAGCAACACTACAGCGAGTGCCAATGATTGTGTGCAATGTGTATCTGAGAAAAACATAATGATATTTCCCACCATTCTTATGATACAATAAAAGGTTAGATTTTTGTGAATTTTTTAAATAAAAGATCAGAAGAATTAACAATGCACACTAAAACTTCGATAATATTTACCAAGGGTGCCAATATTTTTGGCCATGACTGTACTACTTCACTACTAACTGCTTTAGTGCTCCAGGCTCACATGTGTACGGGATAATGTAGAGGCAGCCGCTAGTTATCGCAGGAATAAGCCCCAGCAGTGTGATCAGGACTCGACGTGAAGCGGAGACAACTACCGGCTGCCTCTACATTATTACTTGCCACACAAGGAAAAAACTGGACATGAGTATGAATTTGAAAGATTTTATTACTGTATTTGTTTTATACAAACATTTTCACCCTTCCGTGGAACGATACAGTGCCACGTGACTAACATTCAAACGTTAGTAAGACAATTTATAACATCTACATATGAATATTATTAATTATTAATATGAAAAAATCCCCATGTTAATTGTGGTTGTCCAGTGTTTGTCACAAGATGGCGCCAAACTAATCTTTGTTGGCGTGGAGGGATTTAAACACACCAGTAGTCCCGGCTATGTGTTATTACTGTGGAGCGGTTATTATTTGACTGTCTCAACTGACCAATCAGAATCAAGCATTCCAGAGAGCAATAAGTAATAGGATGTAAT
>JAUCMT010000024.1:1313082-1324770 GCA_032357475.1 Enteromius thamalakanensis | reverse complement strand
GAACGTGTGCAATTATTTTCAAGGAAACGCACGGCGAATGTAGTTCCAGGCAGCTTTCTTGACCGCATTACAGTTCCATATCACTTCACATAGTTAACTGTAATAATCACACGTCCTTGGAACGAGCAGAAGAGTCGTTAGATGAGATGCAGAAGAAATAATTCTACTCACAATAGTGATTTAAGTAGAAAAACAGGACGAATCCCTTAAAATATATCATCTGATTGTTGTCTTGAGGTGTGGCAACCATAGTATAAGCGGAATAATTAACTCCCGATAATTCAACGGCCCGTCGTCAATTATTCCTGACTTCTTCACTGCTCAGTATTCAAACTAAAGTATCACGGATTCATCCAAGACACGGTGTTGAAGAAGTATTACGTATGTTTAATCCTGAAAGGATTCCTCTGATCATTAGCTGTGGTATAAGCTGATAAATATTAAGGTCTAGTGTAACCGTGTGCCTAGCGCTGGACTTCTGCATTCTCACTGGTTGCTGCCAAACCGCATCATTAATCATTACCACAAAGTTAACCTGATTTCCGCTCTCCTCGACGCTCTCACCGCAGATCACTGAAGAGCTACGCAATATCGTCTTCGGAATCGAAAGTGATTCATTTCAAGCCTGTAAATGATCTCTGAGCAGAGGTGGGAATAACTCCTCTCCGTCACTGTTTTTCAGATGAACCCGAACCCTCAGCTGCTGCCGTCGCTCCTGTTCTTCCGTTTCCATCAGGTACATTTCAGCTTTGCTGCTGTGCTGTCCTTCCTCTTTGTCATGTTTGATTGTTTGTGTTGAGTGAACCGCTGAGATAAACTAATCAGTACTAGGAGTGACAGACATGCCTAATTTTCACTGATCTGGACTAGGGTTGTCATGATACCAGTACGAGTGAACTTTGATGTCCGTCACAGATTGTCCACTATAAAAACTACAATGCCATTCAAACCTGTTCCATCATTTTAATACTCCACTTACTCACAGATTTCAGAGGTTCAGTCGGATCATATCCGGTGGCAGGATCACTATAACCTTACTGAGATTCACAAGCCAAGCCTTCTCTAAATACTATTTGTAACTGCGGCACACATGTATCCAACTGAGTCTACTTCCAAAAGCATGGAAAAACAGCATTGTGAACTTTTTTTGTTGTCTTTTTTGTTATTGAAACGCTGGTATTATTGACGGCCCTAATACAGAGTCAGTTTTGCTGCAGAATGTCTCGTGATCCTGAAATGTCTGACTGATGTTAGTCTTGAGTTGAAAGCTTTCAGAGGGTGGATAGTTCTGCCTTCCTCCCTTCTCTTCTAGCGAAAGAAGCCTACGATGCTGTGCATCAGCTAATATTTACTGCAAGATATGTATAAATAGATTTTAGAAAGTAAAGCAGATGCTTTTACTGAAGAAGAAATGGTCTAGAAACATGATCAAGCTTTGGAAATCAGAATCTCATCTTCAGTAGTCATATTTCGGTTTAGTTTGAAGCCTCACAGGATCGTCCGTGTTCCAGGCTTGTTTAACAGCAGTCTCGCTCTTATCCCGCAGAACGCTTTGATTCTCCACCCGTAGCTTCACGGGCCAGCGCTAGTCTTGCTATGGATCCGTTAGGACACAAGGACTCCGCAGCGTTCGACCCGGATCTGCTGAGCCAGTCCGATGATGACTTCATGTTTGAAACGAAAAAGAGTCCATTCCAGGCATTTCCTCCTGTGAGTGATGGCCTCGAGGAGACCACCGCTTGCAGGAGATCTGTGGAGGTGTCCGAGAGTCCGTCTCCAGACCTGGTGCAGGACGCCTACGATGAAGGCCACGCACTGTCGGAGGAGCTCAAACCGGAGAGGGATGCTGGTGCACCGGTCTCCCTTTCTTACGCACCGTCCGACCTTTATTCGAACATCAACGCAGCATCTGACGACCAACCAACATCTCTTCCAGATATTCTTAAATCGTCTCCGCTGAACCCTGACAAACTGGACTCGGGCTCGTCAGAAGGAAGCCCTGATTTCAGCCCGGTTCACAGAAGTGTGGATGATTCCCCAAATTCCCCATTCCCTGCTAACAATCCCTTTGGATTTGACTCCAAGATCATGCTGCTGAAAGAAATGGCCGATGAGACGGAGGCGAGAGCTGTAGAGAAGACCAAGCTGGAAGAGGAGGACAACTCCGAGCAGAGTTTTACCGCTTTCGATCTTGTGAAAGAGACAGACGTGCCCATGAAGAGTGACAGCCTTCTGAAGGACGAAGAGGTGATCAGCCAGACCGTGGATCAGACAGCGGACAGATTTGAGTGTCTTGTCTTCCCTGGTGGAAACCCTCGAGAGCCGTCTGACTCTGAGAGTCCGTCCGCAGACTCCTTCTCCCCAGTGCTGGACGCAGTCACTCGGGAGGAATCGGGGCGGGACCGGCGAGCCACCCAGGAGGCGGTGGACACCGCTGAGGAGGCCTCGGAGCAGGAGGTCTCGTCTGAAGAGTTCGAGTTTGTGGAGCGGCCGCCGCAAGGAGCCGCTGAAGAGTTTCTGGAAATGCAGGATAGCCTGGCCTTCAATAAATCCTCAGAAATCTTGCAGGATAGATCTCCTATGCTGGAGCCTCAGGAGATGGTAGATCCTATGCCTACGACCGAAGACGCAGACAAACACCGCTCTTACCATCTCCTCACCCAGGCGCCTGACAAACCATCTTCTGCGAGAGGTAAATCGGACCTGGAGTCTGATTTCCAGGAAATCTCTCCAGCTCCTGTAATCCGTGCTCCAGCAGATAAACCTGAAGCCGAGGAGAAGGAAGCTGAAGGCAGCAAGTGTGATCTGAGCCCAGCGGCAGGTAAATTCTGCACAGACTGCCATCTTCACCGGACCTTTTCATTTACCCACCATTTCCGTCCATGTACCTTCATCATTTGTGTTTTGTCCTTTATTCTCCTCATCGTTCATGTGTCTGTCATGCATCTCACCTTCGGCCTGGCATGATGTTGCATTATGTCTGTGTTTGCATGATCACCTTTCCCTTTGATTTGTTCAGTGTCCCACCAACTGTGACCCAGTATAACCGTACAATTGTTTTATGAGTAAGTACTTGCTGTCATATAGTAATCAGGATTATTTTTACTCCCTTATAATGTGGGTGTTAGTGAATGGATTGACTGATTATAGCACTGAGGGTTTCCTGGCTGTGATGAAGCAGCGCAGTCGGCATGCTGTAGGTCCAGTGTGTCCAGAGCGCTGCTCATGTGTCTATCTCAGTCAGACTGGACTTTACGCCCGGTCCTGCAGGTCTGTGTGAAAAGGGCCTGCAGTGTAGTTTGAGTGGGAGTGTCTGGGTTTACATGTTTATAGTGTGGAGTCAGATTTGTAGTTTTGTGTGTGATTTTTATTTATTTATTTATATATATGTGTGTGTGTGTATCATCTGTGATTATATCAGAATTGTCATTGAATTGATGTAGGATACTTGACACAATCGAGCATATTGTAAAAAAACAAACGAAACACATCCATGACGTGAACTAGCACACATGTTCTATCACTGCATGATTCGGTTTAATGAATCAACATTTACACAATTAAAATTTGTTAAATAAGAATTTTTTTTAATATAATAATTTAAAGTAACAGTAATCAACATTTTATATTTAATATCAAAACATAATTTCTGGATTGTTACCAGCAGGATGAATGCAGTCATGTACTGCATTAAACAGTGTGTAAGTGCATCCACATGCTGCTTCACGGTTTCCTCTGCAGATTCATTCTGTTGATACTGGTGCATAAAAATGTCTCATTATTCTAATTCACTCATTAAATGACTAAAATAATTTGACTGAAAAGATGCACACCTTTAGAAAAGAAATGCAATGTAATAAAAACTTTAGGAGTCAGCTGTCTTTAAAAAAAACAGAATAATAACACACTCTGTAGAATCTAGTCAATTATCATTATCTATAAATTGCTCATAAAAAGTATTGCAATGTGAGTGTGGCACGCCTCTGTGTAGGTGGAGGCTGAGAGGAGCCGTGTTTATCTGGTGTGGGACACTCCCTCCTCCGGCTCCACCCGCTGCTAGTCTTCTCTGGGCGCTGATCTCCTGAGTGTCCAGTCAGCTCCACACGGCAGCATGGACGAGACGCTCGAGCGGCCCGCGACGCACTGGAAGCACAAGGGTAGAGCCGGACTCTCACACACTCACCCGCTGTGGATATCTGCTCAAGATGCGCTTGTGTTTCTGTCTGCTGCGCTGCTGGTGTGTGTGTGTGTGTGTGTGTGTGTGAGCTGACCTTTGCTCCTGCAGAGCGTCAGTATCACACAGATAATCTGGCCAAAGGTTCTGGGTGCGGTGGGGCAGGAGTAGCACTTGTTTAATGATTTGCTGCTGTGTCTTGCAAAACGAGGTGAGAAGCTGAAACGTGGCTCCAGCTGGGTTTAGAGCTGATCTGGAGTCAGGCGCGTGTCTCCTGAGCCTCAGCAGGTGAGTATGGTGTGATGCTCCGAGCTCACGTGTCAAAGGTCAGCGGGCTGATGTGTCTCTTCTTCAGACTGCTCTGAAATGGCAGAATGGGCCTCAATGGTGTCATGAAGCAGCTCTTGAGATGATGATGATGATGATGATGATGATCAAGCAGTCTAGTTACTGTGTTCAAATAGTGTGGCATGTATGTTCACAGGGGCACTAAGGTGTCCAGAGACCAAGTGTTTGTCTGGAACGGTAATATGATTTACACTGTTTGAAGGAGATCTCATGTTATTTAATGACGTAGTTGTTGGTATTTGGTAGAAATAATGGTTACTATAGTAAATGTCAGTCTCCTGTGATGACAGACTTTCACAGATAGACCGCTGTGTCTCTGAAGATAAGAGGAGTCGTTGCTGCTCTGTGTGTGTGGACATGTGGTCAGATTATCTCTGCTGGACCACGTCTCATGAATATGCAAAGTTATCTTAGATGCAGTTTTCTCTTTGTGGTGTATTGAGTTTATTTCCCTTCAGTTACAGTATGTGCTCTGTGTGTTCAGGTGTGTTCAGCAGAGGCTGAGATGTTTGTGAGTGTGATGATGAACTAGGTTTCTGTTGAGTGACTGTGATCATCTGCATGTACCCGTCTCATTCTCTGTCCCTGGTCCATCCTGCGGTCTGACGTGTGTGTGTGTGTGTGTGTTTCAGTGCTGGAGCTGCTGTACTGGCGGGATGTGAAGGCCAGCGGGCTGGTGTTTGGCTCTAGCCTCTTCCTCCTGCTCTCCCTCCTCAGCTGCAGCATCATCAGTGTCCTGTCCTACTCCACACTGGCCCTGCTGTCCGTCACCGTCTCCTTCAGGACATACAGGGGGGTCCTGCAGGCTGTGCAGAAGTCTGATGAGGGCCATCCATTCAAGTGAGTGTGTGTGTGTGTGTGTGTGTGTTCAGCTCTCAGGTCCACACCTCTGCACTATGGCTGATGATACACTGGACAACCTTTTGAGCAATTTTGAACCATGTTTCTTGGTCACTTTCCCTCTGAGAACGGGAAACATCTTTCTGGATAGTTTACATCAGTCGTGGATAGGGGCGGCACGGTTCACAAAACCCACGGTTCGGTTCGTATTGCGGTTCTAGGGTCACGGTTTTCAATTCGGTACGGGTTCTTGTTATTTTTTTTTAATCTTTAATACTCCAGAAATGTACTTCAGCATATGACATAGAGCTTAATTATCCACAGCTTAGGATACAGTATTAAAAACTTCTATCATGTAATCATTAATAAACTGAATTGGATGTGTGTTGCACAATACTTTCACAGTCGCAGTTCTATCTAGTGTTTTATTTCCGCTGTCATCATGGGTAATAGAGCGCGGATCAGGCTGTATTTTTCTGTCCGAGCCCGGCCCGCGTCCCACAGAGCTGTAACCGATTTTTTTCTCATACTAATGACACGTGCACTTCTTGGTGTGGAAAGCCCTCTTTTATTAAGCAACTGGGGAAAGGAGTTCGGAAACGTTAACGGATGAGAGCATCAGCGCACACGGGGGGAAAGAGCTGTTATAACACATACACACATTCACACTGATGAGACCGAGCCGAACAGAACCTGAGCATCCTCTCTAAATATCTGTCCGAACTGTATCTATCCTCTAATAGGTAACATTAAATATTCACACACACTAGATTTATACGACGCTGGCGCATCCTCCAGTCATTTCTACACGTTCAGTATTGTGACCTGCAGCACACCGTAGACGCCTCGATTCTCTCGCGCGGAAGGGAAACACACTGACGTCACATACGGGGCGTGAGGCTACATTGCGCATGTCATGAACCATCGAACCGTGCGACGCATGCATGCACCGAACCAAGACCAGCGTACCGAACGGTTCGGGTTTTTTTTCACGGAGTGTGCCACCTCTAGTCGTGGACCCGGTGTCTCACCTGGATGCCTGTAGATGGCAGCAGTAGTCCGAGCTGCCCTGTGTGTCATCAGTCTGAGTGAAATCAGTATCTGCTGGTCTTGTTGAATGACAGATAATGTTTCGACTGATTTTCCCAGAAGGTATCTGGAGCAGGATGTAGCGTTGTCTAAAGATGTGGTGCAGAGGCATGGTGAGGTGGTTCTGAGCTGGATCAACGGAGCGCTGAAGGAGCTGCGGCGTCTGTTTCTGGTGGAGGACCTGATCGACTCGCTGAAGGTCTGAGGACATGAACACGTCTAGAAGTAGAAGTTTGAGTAGCTCATGAGGAGAAGTACTTTTATTAACTCATATATTTAAAGGTATAGTAACTCTCTGATTCATGCCGTTTCTGCAGTCGAGGATTGGTTCACAGCAGTATCAGTTTCCTGCTTTTTTTTTTATGTTTTTTTGTTTGTACAAAATCCCTTTTGTAGCTTTAACATGAACTGGTTTAAATTCACACAGTGAAGACCACAGCGGTTTGTCTCTGTACTTCCTCTATCACCCCAGGGCTCGGTGTTCGCTCCCCTTCTGTTCATCCTTCACATGCTTTTCTATGACGTTGACATGAATACGATGACATGAGAATAGCAATCAATCACCTCCAAGCGTTATAATGCAGTCGCGTGACTACACTCTCATAACAACAAAGACGTTAGATTGTAATCTCAATCCTGATAACCCTCCTAAACATTAGAGATAGAGTTACAGTATGCTTCCTTCCTGTCTGGGGGTGTTTGTTCCTGTCACGATCTGTCAGACGCGTGAACATGTTCTGTTTCTTCTCCAGTTCGCGGTCTTCCTGTGGGTCCTCACGTATGTCGGAGCCTGGTTTAATGGACTCACGCTGCTCATTCTCGGTAAGCTCTCTGAACATGCATGCTTTAATATGAGTGGCCAGCCGTAATCAGCGGTGTTTTATTATCTGTTGTGCTGCAGGTCTGATCGGAGCTTTCAGCGGCCCCATAGTCTACGAGAGACACCAGGTAATGCTCACAGCCTGTTGTTTTTCTGCTGACTGATGAAACCGCAAAACGCAATTTATTCAATGATTAAGATGGTTTTCCAAATGATGTGTGTGCTGATCCAGTGCGTTTGATGGTCATGTTCTGTCTGTCCTGCAGACTGAGATCGATCAGGTGATTCTCACGCTGAAGAGCCGGGTCAATGATGTCATGTCCCAGTAAGTCAAACTCACTGATGAGGCTTTGTTTAGAGACATGAGTCTTGACTCTGTGTGTTCCTCAGGATTCAGGCCAAGGTTCCTGGAGCCAAGAAGAAGGCTGAGTGATGGTGGAGCGGCTCGGATATCACTCCTCATCTTCAGCTCTGTCTCTTTTCCTCTCTCTTCGTTTCACTCTCATGACTGCGTCTTCATCAAGTTGCCTGATACTGATTGTGAAACACTGGTTGCAGAATAAATGAAATCTCTTGTTAAATGTCTGAGAAACCTGTTTTGATCCTTCATAAAAATGAAATGCACTTCAGGTCTGCTTTCTTTTTGTAATGAGGGAAGTTGAAGAGTACCGGTATTGGCTTTTCGTGGTGTTTTAGTTCCTATGACTGTGATTTTACTTGATTGACTGGAGTTTCTGTCATACTCTGCTGTCTTAGCAGCTTTTCTAGATATCAAGACGTTTGAGCTCATCTCTGGATGAACACGTTTACATGAAGCTTCCTCAACTGAAGTTATTGTAGTTAATAATCTATTTATCTCTGGAGCGACTGCTAAAGCCAGCAGCGTTTGCCATGCCAATAACTGTGAATGAAACTGTCTGAACTCTGTGAATGCATTTTGAGATGTTAATGAGAACCAATAAAACTTCTGGATCGATCCGTGAACTCTGTGAGATTATTGAGCTCTTCTGCAGCTGAACATCGCTGAGGTCATAGGTTTACAGTTATCAGTCTGTCCCTCACAGTTACAGTTAGGAAATGTTCATTTAGTGTCTAATATTACGTCAGGAAACATACTGACAGAATAACATTAAAGCAAAGACTGAAAAACGGATCATGTAGACCATGCTGAAAAATAATTTATTTCATCCAAAGGATGTTGATGATTTCTGTGTAAGAGTTCAGACTCTGATAAATGCAGCACAGACCGAGTTCAGTTCATTACCTGGGCATGGAAAGACCAGAATATGGAGCCTCCGAGGCTCTGTAGACAGCCACGCTGATCATCTGGTTCTGGGTGGAGCTGAGTGTCATCAGCGTAGCAGTGAAAGACATGTAGATGGAGAAGAGAAGCGGTCCGAGCACTGAACCTTGAGGAACCCCAGTAGCAAGAAGACACCCAGCAGCTCACGTTACTGTAAGAGAGAAATTTACCTCCAAACAAAAGACCTTTTCATTTCTGAAAACACTTTATTTCAATATTGGTTCAGCACAGACTCGTTTTTCATTCGTTTATCACATCCCATCCATTCTTCAAATTCAGTTCAACAAACCAAAGACTGCCTTTTTATGGGTCTAAGGTCTTACGGGACTAATGTGAGACGCCTAACAGAGCAGGAAGTCATCATCAGTGCTGCTGTGTCCTCTTCTGAGACTGCACAACATCTCACACCAAACACGTCATCTGTGAAAGCCACCTGGATGTGGTGTTTTCATCAGAAATCCTTGTTTTTGCTGTACTTTCAGTTTCAGCCAGACGATGTTCAGCCGCACACACACACACGCTAGTGCTGGCTTGGCAAAGCTTCGGGACATAGTGCTTCTGAAACACTGTCTGCGTCCAAAAGCTGAAGAAATCACAAGAGTTACAGAGGCAGGAGGACGGTCCTGCCGCACGGACAGCAACAAATTGTCTATCGTCCCTCTTTATTTTACATCAGATCAGTTTTACAGATTTATAGGCATGTTTAATTTGCATTTGAAACCCTAAAAGACTAAATCTGTAGTTAATAGTATCTCATGAGCCTAAAAACAAACACAACAAGCCCTTCACATGAATAAAATACATATAGTATAGTATACTAACACATTTACTATTAGATTAAAAGCATTTAATAGATTACTTTCAATAAAACATTCACTATTGGTCAGGGACACCATAAAAGGAAGGATAGGACCGTTCCAAGGGCTCTATGCGGGGCCCAGCAGCGAGCGGCTCTGAAGCATTCTGCCATTGGTTTAACTGATTAGAAATTGTGAAAAGTTTTTTTCTCCAATTATAATCTTCAGACTAGCTCAATAATAATAATAATAATAATAATAATAATAATAATAATAATTTGTATGACGGTCATGTGATGTTTTATGATAGAGGCTTTTATTTTGAAAGGCGTACGGTGCTCCGTAATCACGTGATCGGTCCGGTGACAGAGCCGCTGAGGGGCACAGAGCCGCTCGAAAGCCACACTAAACCAGAGATCCGTGAATGTGAATGTCATTTCATTTGTTTTCCTGTCGGGAGTGTGTGACAGCGGAAGTGTGATTCACAGCGCGATGTTTCGATGTGTCTGATGTCATTCTGCCTGCTAACGTTAATGGCTAGAGACGATTCAGGGATCAAAACAGAGGAACGATTTTAACAGGTTTGCCTTGTCAAAATAATACACGGTCTGACAGACTGAAACGGGATGCACGCTACGTTATTTTAATAAAGTCTGTGTCAGATATCAGCTGCGCTTGAGGCAGATATCCGCTTAGCATTAGCTTTAGCCGCAGATGTGCAGTCACGTGACTGTGTTCAGAAACAGCCCGTGATGAGCAGACACTCATAGATCTACTCGAACACACACTTCTGAGCCGATATCATGGCGAACGTGACGGATCTGCAGAGTAAATACAGTAAACTGGCCCAGGAGTACTCGAAGGTGAGCTCTTCATCATCATCTTCATCATCATCATCAGAGAATGAATCTCCTATCATTTGTATATACACATATGTATTTTATCTTGTAATGTTAAAAGTGTGTAAATGATTAAATGTGTTCTGTTGGTGAACCGCTGTGTGTGTGTGTGTGTGTGTGTGTGTCAGCTCAGAGCTCAGAATCAGGTGCTGAAGAAGGCCGTGGTGGACGAGCAGACCGCTTCCTGCTCCCTGAAGGTGTGTGTGATGTCTGACCATTCCTGCGCTGGAGGTCTGGTGTGTGTGGCGCTGTGTTCACGTGTGTGTGTGTGTGCGCAGGATGAGCTGAAGCAGAAGGAGCAGAGCTTGAGGAAGGTGGAGCAGGAGATGGACAGCCTGAGCTTCAGGAACCAGCAGCTGACCAAACGAGTGGAGCTGCTGCAGGAGGAGCTGCTGCTGTCTGAGAGCAAGAGCAAGAAGAGCAAAGTGATCTCACACACACACACACACTCAGAGACGTGAGAGCGGGAGAATGTTTGACGTTCATCAGCTGTCCTTGTTGTTGGTTTGTGTGTGTGTGCGCAGGTTAAAGGTGACTCTCCGTCTCAGGTCAGCCTGCAGACACAGAGCGTGTTCGATGAAGACCTGCAGAAGAAGATCCAGGAGAACGAGCGGCTTCACATCCAGGTCTGTCACCACACACAAACTGGAATCTTGTCACTGGGTGTGTATGTAGGACCCAGTATCATGAGTTCAGCAGGGGGACCTTCACACAGTGTTAGATGACAGTGTGCTGTTCTTCCGTGGCTAGTTCTATGAAGCGGACGAGCAGTACCGTCGACAGGAGGCTCAGCTCAGAGCGCGGCTGGATCAGCTGGAGAAAGAGTCTGAGCAGCATCAGGCCATCGTCGACGCTCTGAACCGCAAATACACAGACGCCGTCGAGAAACTGCAGAACGACAAGACCCACCTGGAGGTCAGGGACACACACACGCTTACACAGATCTCAGTCATTCTGATCTAGTGTGTTAATCAAGAGACCTGTTTGTGATTGATGTGTGTGTGTGTGTGTGTGTCCACGAGGAGAAGTAAACATGTCTGTTTAATGATGTCAGGTAAAGGCTCAGACGCTGGAGAGAGAAGCTAAGGACTGTCGAATCAGAACAGAGGAGTGGTGAGTGTCTGATTCAGGACGCCTCTTTCTCACACACACACACACACACACACGCACTCTCACACACACACACACACACACACACTAACTACACTAGAGCTACCACCCTGAGAAATGTAGCAAGCGAAGCTACAGCAACTAGGGTTGGGTATCGTTTAGGGTTGTTTGGTTACCGGTGCCAGATCGGTACGTTTAAAACGGTTCCGGTGCCTGAATCGATACTTAAACAATAAAAATGCTAACACTTTATAATAACTGCACACTATGAGTCATTAGTTAAGCATTAAACAGTCGGTTCATCCTTT
>JAUCMT010000024.1:1298908-1310519 GCA_032357475.1 Enteromius thamalakanensis | reverse complement strand
ATTCTCAAACACTTCATTCTGTGTGATTTATAAGCTTGTTTCCTCATGGAGACCTAACTAATGTCCCCACGAGGTCATAATTTATTAGTCTTCCTATCTTTGTGGGGACAATTTGTCCCTATAAGGTGATAAATACAGGAGCACACACACACACACACACACTCCACTGACTCCAGTCTGTCTGTGTGTTCAGGAGACGATGGCTAAGCTGCAGGACTTCTCCAGATCCTTCTCGTCTTACAGCAGCTTCCTGCAGAAGATCCTGCCGTACCAGCTCCAGAGGTGAGTGCTCTCCGCTTCACCACAGATGTGTATACCTGACTAAACCATGATTCACATCCTCTAACTGATGGAACGGTCTCACACATCCGTCCAGCAAAACAAGGTCACTGAGTTTCAGGGTGATTGCTAAAATTAAAATCGGACTAAAAAACAACCCTTGGCTGAAATCATGCTAGCGTGTGTGTAGTCACATGACTCGGTCCGGTAACAGAACAGAGTCCCCTGAGCAGAGAGACTGACTGACACACAGTATCTTGCTGCTTCATGTAAACACGCCATTATTTCCACCTCTCTCGTGTCATAACACTCACATGAACATGTGATCATCAGTGTTCTGATGTTGTGTGTGTGTGTGTGTGTGTGCAGTCTAGAGGAGGACTGCGAGGCGTCTCTCTGCACAGCAGCGCTGGCGTCCAAGAACCGACAGTTACAGAAGGACATGAAGAAACTGACCGCCGTCTTCCAGAAGCTGAAGTCTTACGTGGCTCTGCTCGCCCTGCCCAGTGAGTGTGTGTGTCTCAGTGTGTATGGTGTGTGTGTGTGTGTGACTGACAAGCCCTCTCTTGTGCTACAGGTGTGTGTTCAGATGCCATGTGTCAGAGCAGTGCTAATGCAGTCTTCACTCAGATGAGTGTGTGTTTACACGGCCTTCACGACGCTGCCACAGGTGAGTGTGTGTGTGTGTGTGGGTCAGAGTGCGTGTGTGTTCATTCAATTGAACATCGTTGTGTGTGTGTGCAGAGCTGTCGCAGCACTACAGTCAGAAGGCGTCTCTGGAGCAGGATCTGCCCACTGTCACACAGAAGTTTCGCACCACTAACGAGTGTTTGCTGTCCTCGCTGGCGTCGCTCACTAACAGCTGTGGAAAGGTCTTCACACACACACACACACACACACACTCACAGGGATGTGCATGATGTGATATTACAGATGCATATGAAGCAGCTGCGGATGTGATGTCATCCGCTCCTGTCACGTTCTGAGTGGATGCAGTGGAGAAAATCTAAGGCTCTGAATCAGTATGGCTCAGACGGTTCACTTTTATTTCTTTTGTTGAGTTACTTGTGTTCTGACACTGACTGCACATTTCCAGACATTGCTTTAGCTAATAACTGTAAGAACCCATCGTGATGTGTTCTGTTCCTTCACGTGGTTCCAGACTGATGATGATCAGATCCCTGGATGATTACAGTGATCGGTCAGATCTGATATTTCCTACTGACATGCAGCACAGCGCAGCACTCTTCTTCATTCAGTTCTCTCTCCTGCAGATGGCCACCTTCTTCAGTAACAGCCTGGACTTCCTGGCGTCGTGTCCCGGCTACAGTCCACGAGGAGGCTTCCTGAACCCGCGGCAGGCCGACAGCGTGATGGAGAACAAGAGACGAGCTGCCAGCTACATGAGCTCCATCAGAAAGGTCTTCACCTCTGACACACAGACGGGGTTATACAGATTGTCATAAACAGCATGGCTAGTGTGAATGAGGCCGAGGGATGAGATGAAGGCTGTGTGCAGTGAGTCGACTCGTTGTGTTGTTGTGTGTTCAGGTGCGCTCGGAGTCTGTGCCCTACAGAGAAGCGCTGGCAAACAGACACGTTCTGACCAGCTCTACGGAGAGCAGAGAGGGACTCATGCAGCAGGTATGTGTGCAGACACGTCTCGCGCCGTGTGTTAGTCTCCGCGTCTGACGGTGTGTGTGCTCGTCAGGTGGCTCAGAGTCAGGAGAAGATGTCTCGTCTGGAGCAGGAGAAGGAGCACTGGCTGCTGGAGGCTCAGCTGGGTCAGGTGCGTCTTCAGAAGGAGGTTCAGCGCATCGCTCAGCTGGAGGCTCAGATATCTTCTGGACATCCTGCAGAGAGACCCAGCGCTGCAGATGGCCCTGACCTGGAGTGTGCTGACGCTGCGGAGCTGGTCCAGGACACCAGCGTGGTGAGTGACCGCTCTCAGCTCTTCAGATGACTTTCAATCCAAACATTGTTACAGAATATGATTTTTGACATTTTGTGAAACTGTGTGAGGTTCTCAAATTCAGGGTTATAATGATCTAATCACTGGAGTCAGTTTTCATACGTGTCACAGAGTTATTGTATCTGGTTTCCTTGCTGCAGGTGTCACAAATGAGTGGTAGTTTTTTAAAAGGTCCATTAGAAATGAACTGTGTTAGAACCAGGTCGAGCTGTACAGATGATATGAGATCTTACTGGACGTGGAAGTGTTTTTCTCTCAGTAACTGATGTGTGTCTCTGTATCATCAGATCGGGATGCTGACCATCAGTCCCTGCAGCGAGAGTGTATGTATTCCTGCCCCCCCCCTCTGCTGTATGAATATGAATCATGAGGTGTTGATGATGTTGGTGTGCCGTAGGCTGCAGATGAGGAGTCTCGTGAACATCTGATCAAGCATCATTACATGAGCCGTGTGTCCGAGCTCACCACTCAGCTGCAGATGTGTGACAGTAAAGCGGTCCACTTCCACGCAGAGGTCAGTCATTACAACACTATTTATTATTTATTTAGAATTAAATATTAAGCTGCAAAAATTGATTTAAATATGAATCCTGTATGAATGATTTTGCTCACGATTTCAGCATCTGCCGTCCCAATGAGAACAGAAACACATCTCTGCTCTGAGAGTCACTTCACATGCTTTACGCTTTCATCTGAGTACAACCCGCATCATATCACACACACACACACACACACACACAGAAACGCCAACCTGTCAAAATAAAAGTTCAGTTTAGACATTCCGTTTACCATCACCGCTACTGTTTTATAAATTAATAATACTTTCATTTTTTTAAGAAATAAATCATATAATATTTCTTCTTCATTTTCATAGCCCTTTATTTAGCAAAAAATAAAATGTTCAAAATCTAATGAATTAAAAGACAAATTAAATTTGTATGAAACTTGTTTACTTTATTTTTAAATAAATAAAGAATGTTATTGATTTTTGTACGTTTAATTTTTAAAGAATTTTTTTTTTTTAAACATGTTTTTGTGTTTTGATTGGTACAGAGAACAGGTATCGCTACTGAATACTGAAATACCGTGACAACACTGGTCCTAGAGTAAGGTTTAGAGCTGGGTAACGTGACGATGACACTGATATAAAAACTCGTCTGGTTTTAGTTTATATTGTGCTGCAGTGACTCAAACACGTGACAGTTAGGAGATTTCAATACTGCTCAGTTTTATTCTTAAACAACTACTGAATGTTTATTGATAATTGTTCAGAGTAGAGAATAGGAATCGTCTGGACTGGGTGATATGGCCAAACATGATGTTTTTCCATATCATGTGATATCAGAATTTACATAAAAACCAACAATACACTTAATCATTAAAAATGAAGTAAAATAAATGAATTATTAAAACCTAATTTCACTGATTTTATAAAATGTGAACATTTTACAAAAACATTGCATTTGAGGCTCAACAGAAGCGTACAAATTCTCGTAAACATAACATCAGGTCTGCATTCGTGATCGGAGAAACAAGCCTTCTTTGCTCAAAACTCCCGTCTGAATAGTAAGCAGCAGCTTGTTTTAATAAGAAAAGCTCACTTTCACAACGACACACAGCGTCTCCAGAACATGGCACCCGCAGCAACACTACAGACACAATCATAGCTCCGCCTTCTTTCTTTCTGCAAACATTTGGGTGGTGTTTGAAAATAACTCTGTGACGTAGAAGAGTGGAGGTGTGTTTAGGAGGTGTGGACAAGTCATAACTTTTATAAAGAAATCTCTTTGGTTTTAAAACTTTAAAATCTTCTGTCTGCTCGAACAGCTCAGAACACTCCACAGAGAGAGAGACACATGACATCACATCATATGACAAAATTGTTGCTTCGTCTTTCAGAAGAACATTTAGTGTGCAATAGTAGTATATTTGTCGTACGTTAAAGTGGACTTTTATTTTTGCTGTTCTTTGTTTCAGAGTGTATATGATGGAGGTTTTGGGTGACTCTCAGAGCAGCTCATTCACACACACACACACACACACACACACACACACACACACACACACACACACAACACGCAGTTATTAGCGATGCTTTGACTGACGGTTGTTTATTGATGTCCATAGCATGTCATTAAACAGTAAAGGCCTCAGCACATGCTGCTTTATTAGACGCGATGAGAAGCAGTGGTCATGTGTTCTCTTCTAGTGTCGAGCCGTAGCCAAACGCCTGGCGATGGCAGAGAAGTCCCGCGAGACGCTGACGGAGGAGCTGAAGCTGGCTCATCAGAACAGCACACGCTTACAGGTACTGCTAGCGGCAGCGCTCGCCGGACTCTGTGTGTGTCGTGGGGTGTATCTGACGCTCTGCTGTGCTTCAGGACGAGCTCAGCACCACCAAGAGAAGCTATGAAGACCAGCTGAGCATGATGAGTGACCACCTGTGCAGCATGAACGACACGCTCAGCAAACAGCGCGACGAGATCGACACGCTCAAGCTCGCCTCAAAGGTCAGGCCATTTAGCTCCGAAACGTGCTTGATTCCTGAACTTCAGTTTCAAACTGTGGTTTAATTATACTTTATGAGGAATTATGGGGACAGTTGAGTGGAAACGGATGCAGATGATAAAGCAGATAAACACAGGAGCTGTTCAGATGCTGAGAATTATAAATCCAAGAAGGTTTTGTTCAAAATTAAAATGTACTCAGATTTAATCAACTGTTGCAGCTAAATTAATACCTGTCTCACTGATGCTGTTAAAGTTTAGCCCAAAATCATTCTTCTGTCCTCATTTACTCTTCATCCTGGTGTTGAACACAAAGACAGATGTTTTGAGTGATGTGGGGAACTCTCTTCACAAACAGACGTCAGTATGGAAGCTAGGGCTGGGTGAAAAAATAGAGATGGTTTTTTTGTGAAACGATATTGATTCTTCAATCCCAAGAATTGATTAGTCTAGCCTGTTTTTATTTAATGAAGAGAACATTGTGGAGCCTCTCAGATTTCAGAATTTCTTTCTTTTTATTACAGTAATCAAACAGTTTAAATTCTCTTTCTAACATCAGTTTTTTTTTTTGACTGAAATATAAACTACTATTTCTCTTTACACTAACTAAAACTTATTCAAAGTAAACTGCTGCTCGGGGGTAAACCTACACATCACAGAGAGACTTTACCTAATGAAGGAGAAAGATACCTGTGCCATCGATGGATCTCATGTCTTGCATGTTTAGGTGTTGAGCATGCTGAAGTTGCCATATCTAACCTAGAGGACTGCTCTGTTCTGCTTTTCCTGCAAAACCCCGAGACAGGAGACTCGCTATAGCAGGACACCAGGAGCCAAGCTTCTCTCAGACATCCTGTCTGATCTTCCCCACCTCTTCTGTGAAGCTCTTGCTGGTGTGATGGGGAGGATGATGATAAAAATGAGGAATTATGAGGACATCACATAAGAAAGATTGGTGGGATATCTGTCTCTTTAGGATGGCCACTCCGGACTGCTGCATCTGTTTCAGTCTTACTGGACGAAGACTGCCACTGGAGACTGATTGTGTCTCATGTAGGCCAGAGACTTAGAACAGGTTGTAACAGGACTCAGAACCAGGAGTGTGTTTAGAAGGTACCTTTATCTCTTTCTGATGAGTAGGAGATCATCATCTGGTGCTTCTTCATTTCCATGCTGTGATTGGCTGATTCCATCAGAGCAGGGTCACAGTGCGGCCCACCCTTCTTTCCTCCTGTGGAATTTATTTGCACGTTCTAAACACAACGTTTGAAAAGTCTCAGTTACCAATTTGGTACCAAAGGTCTTCTTCTTGGCTGTAGTTCTGGCATCTTTATCTGATGGCGTTGGACCGTTTGCTTATGTTACTCCACCAAGCTGTAGCAGAACTGTGTCTACTCTTGTGGTCAGAGAGGGGTCCCATCATAAACCGTACTGTCCACTACAGGAGGATGAGGAAGATACCATCTCATCTCGTCCACTAAGCTACCAGAATCTGGAGCCCTTAACCAGCTTTGTTTCCCGAGGTCACTGGTGGAATTGGTAGGGTTCTTTTCTCCGCCTTTTTCTCTTCATCAGAGGAAGAGTGATTACCCGTCTCCTGGACTGACAATTGACCTATCGGTAAGCCCCGCCCCCTTGGTTACTGTTGCTCCCTCAGACAATGATATTTGCAGTCTGAAACCTTGTCCATTTTGTGCACATTTATGTTAGAAAATCCATTCTCCCATAATTCACTGACAGACTTCCACGCGTGCTTTGTGTCTGATTGTCCGGAAGATTATATGGATTGAAGCTAAATGCTTAGGGAATGCTCCGTTTTGTTCAGATTCAGAAAATGTAATAAAATAAAATGTGTCTATCCGCTCAGGATAACTGGAATCAGTGTTAAAAGTACTGGTTTTATCTTCTTTTGAAGCATAAACCCCATGAAAAATGATGTGTGCTGCGGGTCTTCCAGTGGTTCTCGATGGAGCTGAATCCTACAGATGTCAGAGTTCCAGTCGCCGTGCAACTGATGCTTGGCTGCCGTTGGCTCATCTGCGTTTAAGGGGAGGGGCTTACCAATACGTCAATTATTGAGAGAAACCCGAGGCTTTGTGCTGGAACAAGCTGGATCTCACTTTGGTTAATCCCCTCTTATGGGACAATGACAGTAGTATGAGCTGACCTATAGTGCGCATACGAAGAACCTTCTGTTATATGTGCATGTTTGTCCCACATCCACATTTGAAACGACGAACTGGAGCGTGCTAAAGATGTGATTTCTGAACAACCCGGCTGCTGTGGTAGAACCACCCGAGCGCAATTTGTACAGCCGTGACTGCAAGAAGTGTAAAAAGAGCCGTAATACGATGCCACAATGAGCTGATTAGGATCAGTGAGCTTTGTGAAATGTTGAGATTTTATAAATGAAGAACTGAATAAACCTATGTCATGTCAGCAACTACAGAGAAACAAATCTACAAACACCACCTGGACTTCACACCAACTCCACCAGAGGAGTGGCTACTTCCTGTGCACGGTTCAGAAGAGTTTTCATTCGTGGGCCGTCACTGAACACATTAGATTTGATGTGACACCGTTATCTCTGGCTGACATTTAGTGCTTGGAGAGGTGCCTGATATTTAATAGACTTCATTTAGATCATTTTTATATTTCATAAGTGAAATAGCCAGTTCTTTGCAGTATTTGACCTGAGCACTCTTCTTACGGACTGCACAGAAGATGCAGTGGGTTATATCCCAGAGAGACCCATAGTGAGGTACCAGCAGATGTTATGGAGATGGATCAGGCACTGTTTGATGCAGAGCGACGGATCTCTGTAGCATCGGTTCAACAGAAGTGGAGCTGATCGATGACTCTGCTTTAATACAACTTACAGCACAAAATAAACATGAATGAACATCTGAAGGAAAAAGAAAGCATTGCCTGAAATCCGTATGCCATGTGAACACATCACTAAAACATCTCATTTACATCAGCTAGAAATCCACTTCAGAGAGAATAATTTAGCTGAATGTCTCATATATTATTTATTTTTATTAAGTTGAATTTATTTTTTTTCTTTGAATGTTTAACAAAGCAAGACAATGTTCTCACATTATTTCCTATCATTTTTTCTTCTTTTAGACAAATCAGATTTATTATACTTGTTTGATTAAAATAATAATAAAAAAACTGCTAAAGTCAATATTATTATCATTTGATTAGCTATATAACAAACCACTGTTGTCCAATACCTGGACAATTTAACCTATTTTGCCTGATTGACCTAATTAACCTAGTTCAGCCATAAAATTGCACTTTAAGCTGTCATCCTGGCAAAGACAAAATCAGTTAGTTTGGACTTGAGAGAAAGAATTAATGCTCATAAAGATGGAGAAGGATATCAAAGTGTCTTCAAGTGTCAAGAACTGCAGAGAGAAGCATTACCAAGACATTTATAGAGTGTAAAGAGACAGACACAGTGGACAACAAGACCAGCAGAGACAGCAAGAAAACTAGTGAGAGAGGTTTCTAAAGACCCAAGCACAACTGCCAAGACACTAGTGAATGACTTCCAGGTCTGGACTGATGTCTCAAGAAGACCTGCACAGGAATGAACTAAAAAAACTCCCCTACTGAAGAACAGACACCTCCGAGCTAGAACGAAGTCTGCTGAGGACGACCTGGAGAAAAGTGATGCATACTGGACACGTGTCCTGTGGTCAGAAAACTAATAATAACGACCCAAAGCATACCTGACTTCTGAAGAAACACTTCCAAATGAGTGAGTGTACTTGACCGACCTGAGTCCAAGAGAAGATTTCTGTGAGGAACACTGAAGTCCAGAGTCTCTGCCAGAAGACCAACATCTGGAGGAGCCTGAGACATCTGCTGTCATTCCTCAGCAAACTTCTTATTCTGGGTTATACATTTCTTTCTATTTGTCTAACAAACATGTCAAGTTTATGTGACAACTACCATTTAAAAACATATTATTTCAAAAAATCTAATTGGAGTAGAAATAAACTGTGTAATTTTAGTTTGTATATCATAACATTATTATAAAAATTGTGCTGTAATTTTAGTGTTTGTGTTCACTTCAGTATTATTATAATGTCTACTGTATAATTTACAGCAGTAGTTTAGAGACGTACTGTACCTGATATAAATTGAAATGGATATTGAATTGTATTTGTGAAGATTTCCAGTAGCTAGCCCTGGTATGAAGCTTCATCTGATGTTTGAGTGAGATCTGACCTCTGTTCTGCTGGACTCTTGCAGGGCAACTCAAAGAAGAACAAGAGCCGATAATGTGACCAGAAGTCTCTCGGTGACGGCAAACATTCCCACAGCAGACATGTGACAGGAAGCAGCTGATCTCTAGAGGAACCACGGCTCTGTGTGTGTGTTTAATTACAGCGTCTGTCTCCTCACACAGATGTTGTTTATTAGAGAAATCATGCATACACCCACACAAGTCTGTTTTAATTCTGCCGAAGCGTCTGTGATTAATTCAGAGGTAAAATCATGGTAAACTTTTGTGCTTTTTTCTGAACCAATATCCTGAAGAAATTGTCTGGATGAGAAGGTCAGTGTGAATGAACACAGCGCACAGTGATTCTGCTTCATTTCCTCAGAAAATAAACCATGTTTTTATGCACTAAATCTATTGTGGTTGTCTAGAGTTCATGAAGTCCCATATCAGTAGAGAATGATGTGAATCTGTCACTGAATCCATTCAGCTCTTAAATGCTCTGATAGCTGATGAAGGGCAGCATAAGTGTTATGATCATCTCATCTTAGTCTCTCTTATTTCTCTTTGTATTGGTCTGTTTAGCAGCACTGTACTGGATTCAACCACAATTAAGACAATAAAGCTGTAAACTCAGCCATTTTGCCTTGATTTTCCTCTTTCTTTTCTCTAAACATAAAAAGAAGAAAAAAAGTTTCCCCAAATTTCGACTCCTACTACGGCCGAGGATACGCTCATGAATATTAATTAGCTCTTGCTGACGCAGCCGGTAAAGTTCTATGCACTCATGAATTTTAATTAGCTCCCGCCTACGCCGCGAATAACGTTCTATGCGCTCATGAATATGGATGTTATGCTGAAGGTTTATCTCGTGAATATTAATTAGGGTGTGTTAAGGTTGATTGGTAGTCGTCCGTGCCTCATGAATATTAAGGCCAGTCCTTCGCCGTAGTAGAACGCTTCCCGTTCGGGATGTTTTGTCTGGAATCGCGTCCGCTCCACTTATTTCTGCCATTTTGAGAAAATACCGTCTGCACTGGATTATTCATCTAAAACCATGAGGTGACAAAATATCTCAAACATACACACACAGCACGCCACTGTTTGTCGTTGTTTTATGTAGTTATAAAGTTACTTCTAACAAACCGAGAGCGGGAATGAAACATAGCGGTTCAGACGAACACGAAGCGGGTCCGAATCCGTCTTAACTCTGACTGTGAAGAACACTTGGAGGAGGATTAGAGGTTAAACCTTCAGTAACTGTGATGAAAGTAAGCCAGCATCTCAGATCGTTTTCTAGAGTTGACTGAGTTCTTTGTAAGTTATTTTCCCAGTGAACTGTCTTCTGTCCTCGTTTTAAATCGGTTTTTGTTGAGTTGTGATTTATTGTTTGTGTTATGTTAAATAGTTTTGCAGCACATCAGTGAAACTATCTTAGATTACACTAACCTCTGAATAAAAGCACACGATATAACTGTCGTTCACATCCAGTTGTGCGTCACTCGAGTGTTTGACGGAGAAACATCAGATGTTTAGAGCGATGTCCCAGCAGCCCTGTAGGTGGCGCACTCATTCACCCGGAAACACGCGAAGAAGACAGAAACATGGCCTCAGTTCAGCGGGTCAGCATAACTACAATAATCCGATGACTTGACCATTATCACATACAATTAAACAGTCTAATCTTCTACCGCACATAAAAATTCGAACAAAAGAAAAAAAAATATGATAAACCAAAAGTGTATTAAACATTATATTACATAAAAGTTTCCCAAACTTTAGTTTGTAAAGGAACTGCAGGAAGTTTATTAATTTAATCAAAAGATAATAATTAATTTAGTCATAAAAAGGTCATTTTAAAAGTAGATTTTAAAACCAAACGTAGAAAATGTATTTTTTTACCTGCATGTTATGTGAGCATCACCCAATCTCAGAGAGCCACGAACTTTATTCATTATTATTTATTATTAGTTTGAAAGGTGAAAGAGATTCAGTTAAAGTAGCTTGGAAACCCCGGCGTTACATGAAAATAAGAAATAATGTGAATGTGTGCTTTTTAATGGGCTTACAAAACAAAAGCCTTCCAAATGCATAAAAATAACCGTGTTCATCAGAAGCGGATGCGATGCTGAAACACGTCTTAAACCTGACTCTATTAGGGGCGGACGATTCATATATGAATATTTTCCGCTGTCCAGACTAGTGCTGCACGATTAATCATGTTAATGACTGCGATTATATTCATGCAAATGTTGCGACTATATTAAATTAACAAATGCATTTGTGGACGTAACAAGACATTCATTCTTGTTCACACCAGACGCCAATGAAGCATTAAGCAAGTGAATAATCTACGTGTTAAGTCAAAGCAAAGACGCAGTTAGACATCCTGCAGCAAGAAACACTGTGCATGAGCAGCAGTAAAGCTTAATTCGCGTGAATCACGCTGCAGGATGTCTAATTGCGTCTTTGCATTGACTTAAGATTGTACTGCAGCAGGCTACAGACGAGCATCTTTCTGTCGTATTTTACGTGCAGTGGACCTGTAACCCAAAGGTCGTGGGTTCGAGTCCCAGGTCCGGCAGGGATTGTGGGTGGAGTTAGTGAATAACCAGC
>JAUCMT010000024.1:1255405-1289124 GCA_032357475.1 Enteromius thamalakanensis | reverse complement strand
TAATTGCACACCTCAGAACGTTCGTCAGCCAATCAGATTCAAGCATTCAACGGCCCCGTAGTATAATATAATATAATGCACACCACCTTTGACAAATTTGGGGATAAGTAATTTTTTAAAATAAATTAAATATTTACATACATTAAATAAATACTTTTTTATTAATGATAAAAAATTCAGTCTAACACATCTCACAAGTCTTTTCATCATTGATTATAAAAATAAATGTTTCTTGATTTCTGGAGGATCAGGTGAAACTGAACACTGAAGTGAAATTTAAAAACATTTCATCACAGGAATAAATGACACTGTAAAAACATAACCGTAAAACAGCTTTTTAAAATATTGTTGATTAAATATATGCACACTTTTCTTTCTTATGGATTTAATGTGCAGGATTGAACTACATTTTGAAATGTCACTTGCTGTGATGTACTAACAGCAGGCTTCTGTCTTGTCCCATAAAGAGGCTGATTTTGTGGGCTCAGCGCTGGTGAGGGAGAGTGTGAGTAGCTCGTTGGGAGATGATGATAAGATTTATTTCTTCTTCACTGAGAAAAGTCAAGAGCTCAGTCCATACTTCAGTCACAGCAGAGTGGCACGGGTCGCCCGTGTGTGTAAGGTAAGGAGATGTCTTCACTCCACACATCACTGTACATGTTCGTTCTCGTCTGCATCTTAAAGCTGGTTAATTGAAATGGCAAAATTACAGGGTAGAAATCCAGACTGCAGTAAACATGCTTTGCATAGTAATGTGGAACTAAATAGTAAAACAAATTGTAGTCTCTTTTAATGTAAGCAAAAACAACAACTTCACAACTTGACGCTCTCTGCAATTTAATGACTCCAAGACATTGTCCTTATGCCTGAGCTGTTCAGAGACTTCCATTTCCCTGCCCTGGAAAATTGTGCACATACTGAAAAGTTCCTCACAAATGCGTTTCTAGCCTCTAAACTGTTTCATTCTCACTATTGGAAGGACTCTGCCCCCAAAATGCTCCTTTATTTGAAGTGTGGTTTTCTACAGGTTTCCTAATAGGGTTTTACAGCAACGTTGTTGCCAGGCATCTCACTCTCTAACGGCTCCCTTCCCACGAGACTCGGCTCTCTGTCTTGCTTCTCAACCCGTCAGTCTAGCTCTGCACACTCAGATCAAAGTGCCAATTGAAAAAGTCTGCAATTTCACGTCTTTTCTAGGCGGCTACTCTTCAGTGTTTATTTACCATCTCATGTTTTTGCACACACTCAGTGTGCTGCTCAGTGATCAGTGCATGTCAGTTAATAGTTTGTCGGAGACACAACACATCTTTACGGTCTGGATGTTGGATGTTTACTGCAAAGGACATTTTGTTGTTGATAACTGGCTTAGTCGTCGGGATTAATCGTACAATTATTTTCAAATTTCAATTGTTTTACATTATTTGATCCAAAAACAGTAATTTTGTTAAATATTATTGCAGTATAATACTATATAATATTACTATCAAGGTTGGAAACTATCAAGTTGTTCTGCTTGATATTTTTGTAGACTTTTTAATGATTTGAAAAAAAAAATTGCATTAAGTAATCTTTTGTAGGATTAGTAATGCATTTACTGGCCAACTGAATGCATCCTTGCTAAATTAAGGATGGTACATTAATAAATAAATTCAGTCCCCGATGTTTTAAATGATAGTGTACACAATAGTGGTTTAGATAACTAGACTGAGTTGCATTATAAGCCAGTAAGTTAAAGCTGGGGCTGGTAAAGTGTGTGAAGCAGGATGTTTGGACTGAGGGTAAAATCAGCTTCTCTGTGGCGGTTCACACAGCAGGATCTCCTTAATGAGTGGATTATTGTTCATTATCCACATGCTGGAGGGATTCAATGTTGTTAATGCACACTAGCTGACATTGAGCTGCGGATAAACCATAGTAACTCAGCTGTTGTCAGTAACAGTCTGTATAAAGACTTAATAAAAACTTTCTTCATACTGGTGCAGGCTAGAAATCACTTGCAAATATCCAAAAAGATGGATTGAGATGGATTATCGCAACAGTGCCAATGCATAAAGCTCTGGTTTCACCATACATCTGCTTCTGAGATGATGGCATTGTAAATCAACATTTATAAACCAGTTTCCCTTTTTCACAGTGGAAGTTAAAGGCCCTTGCATTATATTGTCAGTGTTATTGCTGAAAACTAAATACTGGGGAAATACTGGGCAAAAATTGTTATTAGACACTTTGGGGTCCCGTCAAAGTGATTTCGTCATGAAGATTTATTCTGCTTTCGGGAGGCAGCGTAGAAAATTGATTTGATCCCCCTGACATGATGGGAGATTCCTTTACATACAAAATCACCCATCCAATTCAATGCATTTCCCTTTCCCACAGTCACACTGGCAAAAATGTTAGCTGCCACCAGCCATGCCAAGAGCCAGTGATCCATGTTAACAGAATGCATAAACTTTCTTCTTCTTTTTTTTTTGCAGAATATGTTGAGGATATACTATATATATATATATATATATATATATATATATATATATATATACTGCAGTCAACATTTAAAATGGATGTTCTGACATTTTCCTTAAGACAACAGTCTACTAAAATTTTAACATGCTGGGAGCAATAGTTGAGAAGAGAAGAAATGTCATGTTTTTAAAGAAAAAAGAAAAAAGAGGAACTTGGATATGTAATTTTTATAACATAATTTTGTACAGCAAAATCTGATCAAGACCTAGTTACTTAGGAATCTGCATTATGCATAATGTACTTGGTGTGTGTATATGTTTATGAGTCCTATGCTCTGTATGTTTGAAAAAAAAAGTATAAAAAAAGTTGTTCTAAGACAATGCGGATGGTTTTAGGTTTTAAGACCACTTTTATAAAATGTTTTGATCCACCTTAAATGTTAACTTGTGTGTGTGTGATTGTATGTGTGTATATATGTATATATATAAATCATTTAATAATACATAAATCACTTAATAAAAAATATAACGCCTTATAATAAATATATCACCTTTAATTGTTTGTATTGTTTTTTACTATTTACTTTAATTTCTAGGTGGCTTTACATATTTAATCAAAATGGTGGCATTCAAAATCACAATAAGATATTTTTTAAAAAAGTCTCTTATGCGGACCAAGACTGCATTTATTTAACCAGAAATGCAGTAAAAATTGTAATAATTTAAAATATGACTACAATTTAAAATAATGGTTTTAATATATCTTAAAGTATAATTTATCCATTTAATAATTGCAAAGCTGAATTTTCAGCATCATTACTCCAGTCTTCAGTGTCACGTGATCCTTCAGAAATCATACTAATATTCTGATTTCCTGCGCAAGAAGCATTTCTTATATTTATCGAAGTTGAAAACTTTTAGTCTGCTTAACACCTAAATATGCTTTCTTTAAGGATTAATGATGAATTGAAAGGTGAAAACAGCATTTGAAATAGAAATCTTTTGCAACTTTATAAATGTCTTTACTGTCACTTTATGTATCCTAACTAAGAAAAAGAGAAATAGATAAAAATAAATCTTACTGACACCAAACTTTTGAAGAGTAGTGTACATGTTAGCAGACCTTTCCGATGTCTGCTGTTGCATCTTATGATTTTCTGTCGTTTCATCTTGTAGAGAGACAGAGGAGGTCTCCTCACTCTACAGAAGAAGTGGACGTCCTTTCTGAAAGCCCGTCTGGTGTGTTCTTTACCTGACTATGAGTTTCACTTCAACGTGTTGCGGAGTGTGTTTTTTCTGGAAGGCTCCAGCCCTCAAGACTCTGTGTTCTATGGCATATTTGGACTGGAATGGTAAGATGTCTTTTGTACTATCCTTTTTGCATAATTGCCTATTTATCTTTTTGCAATAGTGTTTCAATTTCATTTTGGGTGTCAATTACATTAGTTATCTGTCATGGTGAAAGTCACTTCTTCAGGTTCTCCTTCTCCCTAAATGATTCTGGCAGTTGTTTGTGGAAGGTTAAAGTCTTGTCCTGCTGTGCGTTCAGGGTGGCATGCAAATGACGCCTCTGTCGATAGCGATTAAAGGATTCTGCCAGGCAGCGTCGCATCGTTTTGCTGTGACTGGCGGGTTTGTTGAAATGGATTTTGTCCATTAGTAAGTTCATCGGTCAAGCCTGGCTAGCTCTGGCCGTTTACATCAAAACAGGCGACAGCATTTACAGTCCACCAGGATCATCAGAATGAAATTTGCTGACACGTCCTCTTGCTGCCTGGAGCACAGAGCATGTTGTATTCACAAGCAGGTCACGTTCTCTCAGGAGATCAGAGAATTAGTTCTGGACACGTTACAAAGAGGTCTGTGAGCCAAGCTTTGACTAGTCATTGATAAAACTGTTAGATGTTGTACTTTGAAGCTCGAGGGCCACATTTCTGTTTTTATCAGCTTGACAGTCAAGCAGTTTTTTTTTTTATTCAATTGTTTCCTTTCACATATTTCTTTTTAGAGCTAAACTGGTTATAACACATCGGTCACACGCGCTTAACGTCTGTCGCTTTGACATGACAATTTTGACGCCCTGCTGAAACCAGAGGGGCGGTTCTGATGAGCTGCCAGGCAATCAATCTGTGAGCTGCGGCTGCCTGAGGTGCAAACCGCAAACATATGAGTAACAGTGATGAATGACAGGACAGGCAGAACTATAATGTCTGCTACGTTAGAAAATAATTAAGAGGCAGAAGGAGAGAGAACGAGATAGGGAGAGACAGATGAAATGAGGAGGAGTGTGTCAGCTGAGCTGTGATGACCTGATCACACTGACCTCTAGCAGAGTAAGGGTGAATGACTCTGGTGTCACCATGTCATCAGTTTGGGTGTAAAGTCTACTTTGACGTGGGTGTTTGTTTTCCTGAGTATTAGGCAATTCTGATTCCGACATGGAAAGAAAAGGAAAGGAACTGTTCTCATAAAATGGACATTTTTATCATTATCTACTCATGTTGTTGTTTTTGTGAAACCGTTATTTAAAGGTCTTTTTATTATTATTTTGTTCCCTTAAAATGTTCTCAAGATTTTTAAGTCAACAAACACTACTATGATTGGCTAATAGTTGTGTGTTTGACAGCCTGCATCCTTCACAGATTGAAAACGTATGAATACTCAGTACATATCAAACTCAAATTATAACAGACAAAGCAGTACAGACAACAACAGTTGCTCACGCTTGTGTTGCAACATTACATTCAGATCTAATATAGTTGGCACAGCATTGTCTTTCAGTTTCACATTGTCAATATTTCTATAAATCCAATGTCAATTTGTGCCTTGCAAATCTGCAGTAAAATAAATGGGCGGAGCTAAACAGGCAGTGATGTAGTAGCAGGTGTTGATGATCTTCTGCGGAGATGGTTACATCATAGAGTTGTACATTTCCAGAAGCTGTTGTTTTTACAGACTAGCTTCAATATAAGTGAAAATGAGTACGTTTTGAGTTCTGAAACTGGATATTTTTATGACGTCTCATGTCAAGGATGATT
Source organism: Enteromius thamalakanensis (assembly GCA_032357475.1). Classification (NCBI taxonomy): domain Eukaryota; kingdom Metazoa; phylum Chordata; class Actinopteri; order Cypriniformes; family Cyprinidae; genus Enteromius; species Enteromius thamalakanensis. The sequence continues at coordinate 1,283,627 of JAUCMT010000024.1, read as the reverse complement.
TCTCAGTTAATGACCATTTAACAAAAATGTTAAAGCTGCTCTTCACTTAAGTCTAGGAGTCTAGGAGGCTCCATAAAAATTGTTTTGTTTGTGTTATAAAAATTTTACACCAACAGTATTGCATTGAGAAGTTTTAATTTCACCTTTAATTACTCATGCCTCATGAGGTTCCAAGGCCCTTGTTCATCTTTGGAACGCAAATTATTTGATTTGATTAAAATGTTGACCCTGCATAGACCGCAATGCAGCTGACAGTTGTTCAAAAAACTTTATTAAAAAATTTCTTCAACACACTTTCAGGATAGTACCACAGTGCACACGTAGTGCTGCTGACTCAGGAGCCTGGCGTTAAGACATATTGAAAAGGACATGTGGGCCAATCTGTTTAAAGAATTGTCTCAGAATTTTGTGTATGATTGTCGCATTTCAACCCCTAGTTGCAGTCATTCATATATATTGACAATTGATACATGCACAGCTCAAATTACCAAAAAGATGGCTTAGTGGCCCAACACTCAGGTATCATTTAAACATATTACTGAGCCCAAGTGCTGACATTTTTATTTTACTGGAAATCCTTTTTTGGTGTAATTTTTGACATTTTCTGCTACTGTCTACTATCACTATCTGCAATAGAGCGGCTTTGGCATTCTGCTAAATTTTTATGTTCCATGGAAACACTAATCATACAAGTTTCAAATGACACTGAGTGACACAATCATAGTTTCACGTTGAAATATTCCTTTAAGCTACTACTGGAAGTACTCTTTCCCATCCATCCCTGTGTTTTTCCCTAAAGCCACTTCTAATAAGTGCCCCCTCTATTTTCACTAGGTTGTACGCATCACTTGAGGAGCTCTGTCTATGTTGCTCTCTCTCCCCCTTCACCTACTCACTGTCATCCCTCACCTCTCTCACACACTTTTCGATAAATTTGTAATCTATTTTTCATGTTTCCATGGTTACACAGTGGGCTTATGAGGATTTTATGCCGGCATGCCAAGACCTTGAGAAACAATGAGCGCAGCACAGGCTGAGAGGCTCTTCGGATAATAAACCCAAGCGTACAAACTGAAAACTAGATTGAGCACAAAGTGCTCACACCTCGGCTGATTCACCTCTTTCATGAATGCACCTTCTATTCACAAATTTTCTTTGTTCTCCCTTGAAATATATCTTGAAGAAATGGCTTGAGTGTGGGTGTTCACCGTCCCTGCGTTGGCTTAGGGTTTTACCTGACATCATGTAGTGTTGGGCTTCTCTTTGTACTGCTTTGAAAGAATACTAACCAGTGCTTCTTTTTTAGGAAAAATGTAAAGGCATCTGCTATCTGCCAGTACTCCATTTCGGATATCCAATTGGCCTTTGAGGGGCCTTATATGGAGAGAAAAGAAGACTCCAGCTCCAAATGGACCCAGTACACAGGAAAGGTGCCAGAACCAAGACCCGGCTCGGTACGACCAAATGTAGTTATACTGGATTACAGTAATACTGATCCCCTGTTTTGTCTTACACTGGCCTGATTATCCTCATCCCTGAAACACTGCCTTCTCGCTGACTCTGACGAGGAAGCACAAGTCAGCACTTCATAGGTTGAGCTACTAAAGTTCTCTAATCACTGTGTGCTTTATGCACAAGTCTCTGGTTCAGAGAGCACAGCGAGGTACAGATACAGCGTCGATCTGGTTTCATCCAGAAATCAGACGCTGATGAGCAATTTTATTGAGTGCGCGTAGAGAAAATGGGCTTATTTCATCAAAGCGTTTTTACCATGAGATTAGTAGCAGGCAGAAAATCTTTGCTGATTGGCTGCATTGTGAATTTTGAATCTGTGATATTGCTAATGAGTGAGTCTGTACACAAGTGAACAGCTTTAATTGCTGTTCAAAGGTTTTTTTTAGAAATTGTTAATCATTTTGGTTTTCCAGGCTTATTTTGAGTTTTTCAAAATAAAGCATGTTCTGAAAGCTTTTTTTTCCTCAAATGCTTGAACAGGGCCTGTCGGATAATTTACATTACAGTTAAATTATGTCAATTTTCAGCCGAGAATAGCTCAATGTACTACAGGTTCTTACTGAGTTACTGTGCAAACCCGCTGTGCCAGAAGTGAGAATTTCAGACCCTGTATTGTTTGTGTTTGTTATCCTTTCAAGGATAGCAGGTATTTGTATATGTACAGTTGCAAGAAAAAGTATGTGAACCCCTTGTCGAATCTGAGAAAAATCTTAACAAAATTGTTTTTTTTTAAATAGTTGTGTTTGAGTTCCTAAACTGTCCTCAGTGTGAAAAGATGGATCTCAAAATCATACAGTCACTGCTCAAATATACAAAATATGCTGGAAAACTAAAGAATCATGCAGGACTCATGAACAACGATCACAAAACAAAACAAAACAAAAAAAAAACAGTCGTAAAAAAACTAGTCTTGTGGACTATATGTAAACATGCATTTTGTATAATTTCTCCTATTTTTCACAGATTCAGCAAAGGGTTCACATACTTTTTCTTGTAACTCTAGCTACTGTCAGAAAGTAACGTTATCATACTTTCTCTTCAGTGCATCACAGATCAACTTAGAGCAAAAGGCATCAACTCATCCACCAACCTGCCAGACGATGTACTTCACTTTGTCCGTCGCCATCCACTCATGTACAAGCAGATCCTTCCTCAAGAACAGCGCCCCCTGCTGTTCAGGAGGAATGTTGACTACACCAAAATTGCTGTACACAGAGTGACTGGTCTAGATGATCAGATATACCACGTACTCTTCATTGGGACAGGTAATGAATGTTACAATGACCTTTTTTTAGCTCTTATCTATCAAGCACGTGGCGCTTTATTGAGTGCAGCTGGGTTCTGAGTTGTTTTGATGTTCTTCCAGATGAAGGTTGGCTGCAAAGGGCTGTGAAGGTTAATGGTCAGCTGCACATCATTGAGGAGCTGCAGCTGTTCGAGGAACCCCAGCAAGTAGAAAGTATAGTCATCTCTGAGAAACAGGTGAGAAATTAATCTGTGCACATCCTGGAAGTTGAGTTAAACTAAAATGTCTCTAAATCCATCATTACTAGAGGTTGTTCTCAATTGAAGGTCTCCAAATCCATTGCATTCTGTTTGAACTGCTATGAGTATGGCTTGATTTTATGCACAGCCCACGATGTGAATCTTACTACTCGCTTGAACATTTCAGATGAGTGTGTATGTGGGTTCGCACACCTCGGTGGTGCAGTTGCCCTTGTCCACATGCAGCAGATATGCCTCATGCTTTGACTGTGTGATGGCACGTGATCCTTTCTGTGCCTGGGATGGACTAGAGTGTGTGGAGATTACATCTCACAACAGAAGGTATGAGATACTTCTGCTGTTCATTCTTAACTTTTTAATGAATTGATTGAGAACCATTGTGACTGACAGTGTACTGTAGGTTCTCTGTGAACATAGCATGATTTTTATGTATGTCATGGAACTGCCCACTCCAGTGCATCTTGGATAAGTGTCTGGCTATGAGTTCATGAACTCTGATCATTCAGACATTAATATATTTGTATAATTTTGGTTGTCAAACGTTTTTTTTTCTTTGGTAAATTGGCATGAATCAGTGGATATATTTTTAATTGTGCATGATAACTTCTCCTATTTTTCATTAAAATGACCTTTGCCATCCTAATTCTCACTTAAGTTTTTAGCAAATTGTTAAATTTATATTTATATTTCATACAGTACATTATAATGTTGCGATTCACTGGTAAATTTTGTTTTTAGTTTGCAATGTTTTAGTTTTTTATTCAAACAATCAGACATTTATTAGTTTATGGCCATAGTATGGAAATAATCAGTGTTTATTGATATTTGTATGATAATATAATATTTGCATGATAATAACTATTAATAACTTCTGTCTACAGGGCCAATCTGACACAGGATATTCTGAATGGAAACCAGGGCTGTGATGAATACACAGCAGATGGTATGAAAAATAATTCTTATAATAGTCAGTGTTGCTGTGATGATTCAGTGTTGCTTTAGTATTCAGTGTTATTTCTGTTCTTTTATAGTGTTTGTTTATTTTTTGAATTACCTTGTATTTTTAATTTTAATTTTTAGTTTTAGTCATTCTGTCATTTGCGTTTGTTATTTTTTATATTTCTGTTCAGCTTTAATTCAGTTTTATTTAGATATTATTAATTATAACATTTTAGACTTTTTCAGTTTATTTCAGCTTAATTTTAAAAGAACTATTCTTAATAGACATAAGTAAACAACACAGTTAAAATGTGTTTAAAATTTGTGTAGTCAATGTTTCCAATTTTTCATGAGTCACAGTAAGTGGTAAAAGTCATATGAAGTTAATATGAGCCAATACCTATCCAATGAATCATAATTTCTGTGGTAACATGATCTAGCTAATTAACCATTAATTATTCCAGTGTCATTATAACTGATGTGTGCATGTCATTGCTCTGTCACAGACCAAGTGTTACACCTCTCTCGCTCTGTGATGGCGGGTGATGACGTGCTTCTTCAGTGTGAGCTTAGCTCCAATCTGGCAACCCCTAAGTGGATGCTAAATGGAAAGGAACCTCTGCAGGGTTATGGACTAGACTCTGGTTACCGCGTCGGCACTGACGGGCTCCTGTTCATCAAGGCACGACCTTACCAGAGCGGAGACTACTACTGCTTTGCCCTGGAGAATGGTGTACATGTTCCTGTGGTGATCTACAGCTTGACAGTCCGCCAAAAGCTTCCCGCACCTCCCCCCGTGGAGCCAACGAGGCCACGCTTGACAACAGCAATCTACTGGACCATTCAAACTGCCCCAAGTGACCCCCTGGAGGACTTCGATCCAACTCCAATGTCTCCTCGCTTCGAGTTCCTGTCCGTGAGGAACATGGAGGCCATGTACCTGTCCCTCATCACTATCCTGGGAGGCCTGTGTTTTGTTCTAACAGTCGTCCTGCTTTACGTGGGATTCTGTTTGCAAGGACGGAGGGGTAAATATTCTTTACGGGCCGCAGCTCGCGCCGAAAGGAAGCGGTTGGCCCACATGGAGCTGAAGACCATCTCCAGCCACTGCAATGGGAAACCGGATGCTCACGACGGCCTACTGCAGATCGTCCCCGGAGAAGCAAGTACGTCACCCAACAAAGTTCTTCCTCCCGCTCCACCTCTACCACCGCCTCCAGAATCAGAGTACGTCAATGGACTCTCTGCCACTTTACCCAGTGTCTTACGCAAGATGAATGGCAACAGCTACGTGTTGCTGAGACAGACAGATGGAGACACCACGTCGCCGCTTTATTACTCCTTCACGGAGGAGCTCAACAGGATCCTGGAGAAGAGGAAGCACACGCAGCTGTGTAGTAAACCTGACGAGAGCTCAGTGTGAAATCGAGATGCGTTTAAACTGCTCAAGTTCAAGGACAGTGTAGTCGTCTAATACCCCTTCTTCACTTTAACTGGATGCTAATGAGTAGCCACGGCTGCTTATATGGGAAGATAAACAAAGCATTGGAATTCCTCTAAAAGGAGCAAACTCCTCCGTTTGCATTTCAAATGTAGAGCTTGTGACTTTCAACATACTGAGGAAAGCCCACTGGTCACAAATAGCAAGGAATGGACGCATACAATGGAAATTCTACCTCAGCAAACTGTATCACACAGCTTTTGGCTTATTTCAGCAGGCTTGCATTAAATTCGAGTTGGAGTTGGGGATGTATAGTTGGGCACACACAGCAAGGGAACCCAGTTTGGGGAATCAAGTAAATGACTCAGTTACAAACTAGTTGGAAGAAACATTTACAAGGCAGCATTGTAAAAAAAAAAAGCAACAAGACGAACTCAAATGCAGCGAATCGTATGAAAACTCTAGTGCCACCAAGCACTGAATGTCTTTGATATGTTCTTTATTTTAATATTTTTTAATTTATGCCAACACTGACCTTATCAGTAACAGCTTGTAATAGCATAATTAAAAAGAGCAGGGATAACAGACTTTAAAAATAATTAGAAATGCACTTGATGGTACTAATAGTGTAAATATTTCATTTATTGATAGTTTCACAGGGTTGGGGACCTAGGAAGATGACAGTATTAACCACTGAGATGCACTTTATGGACCGGTAGCATTTGTTTTCTGTGAGGTGCTGCTTATTGTGACAGATCCGGAAAAGACGGAATGGATTACAAGGACAGGACCGCTGCGGAATATGATAAAGCGACAATATGAATGGACTCTGAACACAAGGGGGAAGAATATGTGCACAGTATCTGAGCAATGGACCCCTAAATGTCTGGATTGGCTTGACTTAAGATCTGTTATGTCTCAGATCTGTATGTCTCTTGTAGTATGATAAGTCCAGATGCACAAGAACTGACATGATTCCTTGTCGGAATCCTTCATCGGAATTCTGGAATCATTGGCTGCTAGGTCTCCATGGCAACCACAGAGCAGAGCTAAAGCTGATGCTGACCTTCTTAGATTATCCTTTTGACATGACCAATTATTACAGCACCTCTTACAGTCAGATCTCGCTGTCTCAACAGGGATTAGCACAAGGTCGCGAAATTAGGCTTCTGCTGCCAGTAAATAAACTAAATTCAATTCTAGTCGGGACATGATGAACAATGAGTATTGTAACATGGTGTTATCGGGTGTTTTAATTATTCCCAACACTTCCAGTAAATCCATTAAACTGTTGTGTAAATGTTCGTCCTGGAACTGCTCCAGCTGCTCCGACTGCCCACACTTGCGTGCAAGAGCGTTTTGGCGTATCTCCCACTACTTAAGGGGAGCGGAGCACCTGGTTCTGTCTGTTTAGATCAGAATATGCAGATTGCAATGGAGCCGAGTGGAGAACATTAAGGCCACATGTTCAGAACAGAGCTAAGATGAGCGCTGCTGATAGTGCATTTTGCTCTTTCTCTCCTTTATGCTTTGTGTTCAGATGTATTGTTTTAGTCTTGTTCAGTAGAGACTTCCTGTGGCTCTTTCTATACAGTAAAACTTTGTAACTTTGTTGTGACCAAAAAGGATAAAATTTACGTAAAAAACTGTTTTCCAGCAGAAATATCTAAACATTATTAAATCAAGGTAGATTTACTAGAGAAGAAAAATTACACACAAATAGGTGAATCCAAGCGTAAATAAATAAACTTTTCCATTTGAATTAAGATGAACTGTCTTGCCCCATGCAGATATTTGTTTCTTGTTTAAAGCATATGATTTCATTAAGTTGTCTTGTTAAAAAAAAAATATATATATATATATATATAGATATACATATACATATATATGGTTGTAATTTTGCTTCTCAAGTAAACATACCTTTTTAAAAAAAATGTTGTTTCTACAGGAAAGCAAGATGAATTACTAAGAAAATCATTTTTGCAGTGTAGACATACAACTCATATTCCAAGTATTTTGAACCCAGATTCAAAATGCCTTGCCTTTGACGGAAAAACTACATTATGCGAGCAGGCATAGCACACAAATTGTATTGTACCTTTGTCAGTTTTTGAGCTTGACAGATTGTTTCCTCCATTTTTGTTCTCTCCATCATCTCTCTGAATCCCCTAACACCACCTTTTTTATTTGCATTTGACAAATGGCTTTCATGTCCGTGCATACTCCTCTATCATAGTGTCTAATGAGAGCAGAATAGATCTGCATACACATCCGACCACTCTCCCAGAGGGTCACAATCTGTGATTAGATGCTTGTCCTCGTGCAGCTCATATAGTCTGTTCCTGCAATGTTTACATCCCATGAGTCTTAAATTCCTACGAGAGAGGCGCTCCTGCGGATTCTTCTAACATGCCAGGACAGGTTTGTGGAGGAGAAAGATCTCGTCTGCTGCCCGCATTCAAAGTGAATTTAAAGTGCACTAGAGAGAACAAGATTGACAGAGAAAGATCAAAGGAGAGTCTGGAGAATGCATTGAAATAGATTGGGAAATGGTCGTTAAGATTTTAGTCTCATTTAGAGCAGCTACACAGAGCCCAGATTCAACACAGATTCAAAAATGGCATGTTAATGTTCCTAAAATGCCATTGGTTCTCCTGGGTGTAGTAACTGAACACGATGCTCTACTTTTGGACTTAATGTATCACATTAAGAGTCGACCACTTTTATGATATTTTGTAATGAGCTACATAAAGATTTCAGTTTTAAGGTAATGGCAAACAGGTTCGGAATGACATGAGGGAGAGAAAATAATGAAACAATTCCCTGGGTGCACAACAAAACAAAGAACCTTTAGGCTTAAACCTTTGGGGTTTATTTTTTTAAAAAGAGAGCACAGTCCCAAATAGTAAAACGCCTAACAAGACAAGGAAATATTACATTGTCAAATATCTGAGTCCTTACACAACGATATCTCTAGTCATCGTTGAGGTTTATGGGAGAACTGTTATTGATTTGAGTTTAAGATTTGTTGTTATACTATTAAGCCATTCGCCATTTTTAATATGTACTTAAAACTTAATGAAAAATGAAAGAGGTTTATGCCCTGTACAGACGACCAGAAGAGACATATATTGAGTTTAATTAGTCCCTTCAGTCATGCATACTTTATCATACTTTATTCTATTATACAATACAACTGAAAAATGTGTCAGGGGAAATATTTATTTAATAGCTAGCTTTGTACAGTTTTGTGTATATTTATTTTCGTAATGTTTCAAACTGGGATTTTCTAAATTGTGGTTGGTTAATGCTGCATGGATATGCATTTTTGAGAACATTACCAAAAAATATAACGTAATATAAACGTGATGCTGATAATAAAAATAGAAATGAAATTCATACCAAATAACTATAATAAAGCATGCATTAAACATTAATGCCATTTCTATTAATACAGTATTTTCCAAAATTGTAAAAACTGTTGTATATGTGCTCAAATGTCACACCACATTCCAAATAAGATGGTATGCTTCCTATTTTTTCATTTTGTGTTCAGAAAATATTGTTAAACCTCCTGCAGAGCCAACCATGTCTCAGAGTCACTTCAGTGCACAGTTGTATGCCTCTTCAGTCGTGGGTAGGATTGTGTGGGCTGCCTCTGGAACTGCATTTAATGAAGCTGGTTAGACCTGTGCCTGTCACCATGGTGAAAAAGACCACAGAATTATCAATTCGCTTTATGTTTAATTCTCTACTGCTCTCTACATTCAAAAAACATTCTCTAACAGAATGTGCGTTCAAACAGCCCAAGGTGTACATTTAATGTGTATGTCTCTTCTTTTGTCCAAGGGTAAAGTGTTACGCTTTGTGTTTAATTAACACAGTAATACTACAGGGAGGTTATTTGCAGGGGAGGAGGCCGAGAAGTGTGAATACATTATGTTCAACATCAGAAACTTGTAAGTCTGTTTACATTTTATCTTTAAATAAACAGTATTGTTGCTTCTATTGGTTTCCCTTGCTTTTTGGTGTTACATGATATAAATGCATGAGTCAAGCATAATAGTTAAAATGAGGTTATCTTGCCTGTGTGTGTTAATGTGTAGGTGCTACAAAACAGGTTATTAGCACTCGACACGACTGGAACAGGTTGTTTTGTGGTCAACACTCGTTTCTCTTTGTCATTGACTTCAAATCTGCTGCTGAGATTGAATTGAAACAAAGCACTCTGTGACAGATCCGTCCAGATTTGAACTATGAGAGGGTGTGGGAGGTGTTTCATTCATAAGTGAAGTCACAAATCCCCAGTTCATGCATTATAAAGGATTAGGCTATTTATCGTTTTATTAGCAATGAGTAATGTGCTATAAACTTCATTTGGTCTAAAATTGCCCATTCTGCATACACATGCATTAATCTGTCACCATCATATAAAGGTTCAAAATGTTTTTATCAGTCAGTCTTGGATCCTGAGCCAAGGAGAGACACAAATCACTAAAGAGATTCAAACATTTACAACGTCGTAGTAAACCGTTACGTCACATGACAACAGAAGGTGCATGGCTATGCTGGCTTTTATGTTGGTTATCACCAGGTGGAATGAGAGAGGATAAGAGAGCGGGAGATAAGTGGTGTTTGTACGCGAGCAGGAGTGTGGTTTTGTGTTGCTGGTGTCTCTATAGAAAGTGAGTCGTTAAGACTGCATTATTCTGTTCTGTATTCTACAAAAAAGGTTTCAGTGACATACAGTTAGAGACGTCCATGGTTTGAATTATAGGGAAAATATAAGATTTGAATAATCTCAAAAACAAAAAATGTAATAAGGTTGGGTCGTCTTAAAAGCAGCCGATGTTACATAAAAGTACATATCACTTTTAAATATAAATTGCTTGTTTAGATGGGTTTTCAAACGTTTCAGTAACTTTAAAAGTTAAGGTGTGGACTTTAAACCTTAATAGGTTAGAGTCGACACCATATTAAAGTTAACATATGAAAAAAGACTGAAGGTTTAGACGTATAAAAACAATAGAAACCATCACAGAATTTCTAATGGTTTCCCTTAAAATACCATTATGAACTATTTCCAATAAAACTTTTACAAAATTTCTATTTGTATTGTGTTTTAAGGCACTTTTCCAATAGGATTTAACGTCCCACCGATAGATTTCATCACATGTACACACCATAAAATTTATACAATTGACATTATAGCCATTAAATCCAATACGTGTTCTATTTGGGCAGGGTTCTGTTGTTTTTTTCAGCAAGGAATGGGACGCTCTGTATAAGGTTTGAAATTACATAAATTAGCGATCAAACTGTTTTGTTGGCATTATATTAGATGTTCACAAACCATACAGTAAACAACATCACAATCCATGGAATGCACCCTCCAAGCCTTGTTTTCATTCTTCAACAATTAGATATAGTGATACCTGTGAGACTATAGCATGCACTTTAAAGGAACCGTATGTAAGAAATGTGTTGTGATAATCATAAAAAGTCTCTGTTGTGTTGAATAGGCATTAAGAAAACATGGTAATTTTAAGAATTCATATCGCTGACAGTAGTAGTACAGCCTGGATATAGGCCTATTCTTATGTTGTCATGTTTTGTTTTGGTCTGAATCACCTGAATCACTTCTGCATGAGCATTGACCCACTGAAAAATCACATCGGCCAATCTAGCTAAACGACTGGACTTAATCTCTTGTGAAAATTCACTAAACATGAGAGGCTGAATGTAAATGTTAGTCTATAAATCCACACTTTGACACAAGGTGACGATTATGGAACAGCAATTGGAATTGCTATTAACTCTTTCCCTGTCAAAAAATTTTTTTTTTATTTTTTTTTTTAAGTAGAGGCTATGATCTTTACTTGACTTATTGCATCATCAGATATTCATACAACAAAATGTTCATGAAATTTTAGCGAAAATCAGAAAAAAAGCTGGACCTTACACTTGCTTGCAACTCAAAAACCCTGCCGGGGAAAGAGTTAAAATCACTACTTTATGTTTAAGCTACACAGACGAAAACAAAATGCCATTGAATCTTTTCTGAAGACGGTCAGAACCTTCAGAGACTAAATTCATGTTTTCATTTGTATAATTCCATTAGCATTCCAGGTTTCAGTCATAATGTTTCATACTAGCCTAAGTTGCAACTATGCCACTCGTGACTCGTGCTCTTTTGTACTTATCTTTTTTCCTAAATATTTTTATAGCATGATATGACAATTTCTATAGTTTATGACTCACTGTACTGTTCTCCATGTGTACATGATCGTGGCATTGTCCATTAGCTCAGTAAACATCACATGTCTGTGTTAAAGGTTACAGTGCAGTGATGCGAGGTAGAAATCCCTCCGTTGAACTTCATTCGATCATCTCCCAATTGCTATTACTCAAAACTAGTAGTAGGGTAAAATACACGTTTTTGCTGAAGTTCCCTGGTAACATTTGCATTGTACGGGCTAAATATCACGTTTTAGGAGTTGCTTCAACCCACCACAACAGTGTTATTTAGCCCAATTCTGCGGGAAAACCGTGGACATGGCAACACTGGAATTACTCATTTAGTTGCACTTCAGGTATCACGGACTCATTTGTTTCAGGCAGTGCAGGTAACTCTCTATGATAGGCAAAATAGAGTCTGAAGGTATTTCTACTGTGCAATACAGGTTACCAAGTAACAAAACAATATTTTTTATCTGTATTTGAATTGACTGAATTGAATGTCCAGGTGCTGGTGAATTATAAGTGGAGAATTGCAGGAGAAGACTTTTATAAACAGGGCAGGAGTAATTGTCTATTTTATGAGGTTTCCTGTAAGATTTAACTCGTATCTCCACGTGGTTTACCTGTCGGGTCTTTAAAGGTATTTATTTAACACGTGACAACAACAGATTATAATTCGTTAACGTTTACTACATCTTGCTTTCTGTTTTCCTTCTGTCTGTTTGTATGTCTCTAATGTGGTGTTTGTTTTGCAGGCAACACCCTGAACCAGAGGAACAGGCTGTTCGTCGTTTTCTAGCATTAAGTGGCATATACTTTCTCATTAATTTTCAAAAGAGATTGTTATGACACTGCATGGTGCTTGATAGGAATCTGTTATTCCTATGAAGATGATGTACATGAAGCATCCTATTACAGTTGCCTTTAAATTGGTGCCTTATTATAGCAGCTATAAGGCAGATGGATGAGGAGATGTTTTCAGAAAGGTGTTTTTACATCTCAGAGAATGCAATCTCTAATGGATACTTGGTAGTACAACAGCACTACAAAACATTCAGAGAGACTCTTTACGCTAAAGCCTCTCCTCACACTCTTGATCTTTGCGATGGAAGCATTGCGCCATCTAGTGATTAACCATGTACCATACAAGCACTGCATGAGACTATAGATTATAGATATCACAAGGATTATTAATGTCTGACATTTTGATCATTTTAAGGACTTACTGCTATTTGTAAACATGGCGTAAGTGCAACTATTAACCTAAAGTGCTAAATCATTCCAACTTTATTAGACTGTTTGTGATTTATATTAAACTGATATAAATCAGTTTGCACTATAATAAATATATTATGAAATGATAATTAAAAACAAGATAACTCAAAAACACATCTTTTTACTGCCAATTGCATATTATTTTGTGACTGTAGGGAATATTATGTGGTTAAAAGTTTGTACAAAAATAACAGGGGCCTTTGAATGCAAATATCAAAACTCCACAGTAAATTATTTACAGTCAGAACCATATTTTTGATGTAAAAATTCTTACTATAATCTTAAAAAAAAAAAAAGAAATTAAAAAAAGAAGAAAGTCCTTATGTGTCTCAATGGATAAAAGGTATGACCTCATGCCTTGCCTTAGAAAAGATGACTTATTTCTTGAACAACAAACTTCATTTATTTTGGTCACCAGTCTCAACAGACTGTTGTAACCTTTCTTTAAACCACATGGTCTCTCCTTCAAATATGGGAAGATTAAATATTATTTTTAAAGACAAGAAAAGTCCAACTAATCAGAAAGTGCAAGGTAAAAGGCTGCATTATTTCAATGTATTGAAACAAAACTAAAATATTTTAGAAATTAATTATTTAAACTGATTAAAATGGAATGTTATGCTGATTAAGTGCAAACAACAAAACTATTTTACTTTATAAATGACTAATATATAGCAACATAAGCAATGCATTTCATTTAGATATCTAAAAATTGTAAGTGATTTGACTTGTTTTCTATAGACTTTCTTTCTGTGTGAGTTCAAGTATCAAAAAAAAAAGCGAAAGAATTTTCTTTTTCCTAACACAGTGCTCAGACTGTGTTCTGTCTGTAAGGTAAACACTGAAATTGCAGTTTATCAGTATGTAATTTATTGAACATGTTTGTTACACTACCTGTGATCTACATCCTGTCTCCAGATCAGGAGATCAGACACAGCAGCACTCAGACTAAAGTTTACTATTTGAGTTCTGACAGCAAATGGAGTAAACTTTAATTGAGTTGGATGATCCTGCTGCATAAAAATCCTGGATTAGAGATTATCTCACTGAGTGTTTATCTCTCAGAGGATGTTCCAGAGGGAATTAACCCAGTTAAAGATACAGGCACTCTCAGTGTGCCAGTGGAAGCAGATGGCAATGTGTTGCAAACTTAACTGTATAGACCTGTATCAACAGCGCTGTCCTCAAGTAAAGTTCACACAGTATTAGTAGAGACCAGCTCGATAAAATGAAAATAAATCTGCATTGTTTATCCTTTTGATCTTTCGTTCAAAAAGTTCACACAATATTAATCTATCATTGAAGTACTAGAATTGAAAATGGAGAGAAAAATCATGATGAAGTAAATGTTTTTCCCCAGTACATGTTGGCCACAATTATTAGCACCCAATTATTGCTTATTTATTGTTTGGAAATGTATATTGATATTTGCTACTGACACACTATACAGTAAAATAAAGAAATAACTGTTCTAATACTTTTGGCCACCGTTTTATATATATTTATCTTTAAAAAAGAGAAAGCCTTAGACAAAATCAGATATATAGATATAGATGTATATAATAAATAAAATTATAGCTGCACGTACTTACATGTTACATATTTTGCTGTGCTTCAGTTCCAAATCAGATGAACTAGTGACTGTTGTCCATTCACTGAAGCATGTTATCTGAAACACCAGCAGTTTTCAGTAACGCTTCTCTGAACATACAAATTAAAAGGCGAAATTATAAATTATACCATATCTGTCCCTTGTACAGTGCTAAAGACATACTGACTCTGTGAATGTTTTATCTTAATGTACTATAAATGTCAGATCTGTTCATATATGCTTAAGAAATTTGAGCATGACTCTTGTATAATGACCTGAGACACATAATCTCTGTCTCCGGCGCAGAGGTTTTCTTTTCTTCATGTGTCATTCTGAACTGAAACAGGGCCTCACTAATGACACATTGAGGAATCTAAAACCCACATCTGCTGGAGGCTCAGGAGACAGACTGAGGCATTGTGGGAACGGTTGTGAAGACTAGGTAAAATCCATGGTTTGTGTTTGCTCGCTCAATTTAGATTAGAGTATTTAAATATATTAGTAAACATTTACTAAATTATTTATTCAGCGGCCCACTTGAACTTGCTGAGGCTCTATGGTTCAAAGCCACTAAAAAATCTTTTGCGAAAGCTCTAAGAAGCAGGAGCTTTGTCAAAATCTGCATTTAATCTTATAGGAGAAACGACTGATATATTAAACTGATCAACTTTGCGATATTTCTTTCAAACAGAAACGGTTTCTTATGGAAAAGTAGCTTAAAGTGAAAACAGCCATGATGGGTGTTTAATGCAGCAGTTAAGATCCAGCCTGCAGCTGTTTATATCTTAGTATTTCCTCATGTCTTGTATCACCCGTACTCCTTCAGTTTTGCAAGTGAAAGCTTTTAAGCAAGTGATTGAGACTGCGAAGGTTTGTTTTTCTTCCTGATAAAAGCCCACTGGAGAGAAAGGAAGGGGGTGGATAGTATGAGGAAAAAGAAGTGAACAGCTGCATGTAGCGAAGAGTTCTTGGAGTTTCTTCCCATGTGGATGTACAAATGCCAGGGATGACAAACGCACAGCTGTTGAGGGGTTAACCTCAGTTCCCATCCCTGCAGTCAGTAAATGAATGTGAGCACCGTCACACATATCCATAAATCAATCATTTATATTATTTATATATAGCCTTTAACAATACAGATTGCAGCAAAGCACTGAACATTATCAAATAGTAAATGGTAATGTATAATGACAAGATTACACTGTTTATTTATCAAATGCAATGCAAAACGTTCTCTGTGATAAAAACGATGCTATTGGCTAAATATTCGGTGTCCCCAACTAAGCAAGCCAGATGCGAAAGAGAGCATTCATCGGCTTTCAAAAAAAGCTGGTGTTCGCGGAGCTGGGTGAGGACCTTCACATCGTGTTCCTTGTGTTTGTGTAGGTTCAGGAGATCAGGAGATCGTCTATGTATAGATTACCAGGATTCGGTGGAAGTAAAAATCTTGTGCAGGTTCTGGAACACAGAAGGGTTAACAAGGCCATACAGCATAACGCCGTGATCGTAGTGCCAAGTAGAGTTATGAAGACTAGTTAGTACCGGTCCCTAAAGTGTCACCCAAATAAACATTTCATTAATGAAGTACACAAAGTGCTTTACAGCCCAGCACTTTTCTACACTGCATCATACAAAAAATTTTGGTGTCAATGCTGTTTGTCCTTAAGCAAACTTACAGACTTTAAAGTGTTTGTGAGACAGCTTGGATGGGCCTTTACCGGTCTGAGTACTAAAGCGGAGGGACATGAAGGAAAAAACAGAGGGAGGAAACTCTAAAAACAGATGCTCCCATGCTTCTAACCCGTCTCCTCTCATCAGTGCATTGAAGGATCAGTGCACTTACTCCAGCACTGCCCGCTTTCAGATGGGTTACTAGAAAGAGCCCACCTAGGACCAGTAGTGCTGAGATCTGAGCTTATATTCTTGAATGAATAACAATGAGCAAAAATAAGGAATTTATATGTGCATGACTCTATCACTCATTTACACAATTCATTAAAAAATGCTGATTCAATAAGAAACAAAACGTCTGGGCAAATCTAGCTTATGATCTATGATCAAATCATTTACAAAAAGTGATTTAGTAGAAACAGACCTGATATTCAGTAATCCGAGCTTAATCATATGTTTCTCTGTATAATTAACAGCTTTTTTTAAACATCAACTAAATTGTTACTTTGGTTTGGACGTTTTCTGTATTTTCTAGTTCTGGGAACAGACACAGTCTGTATAGTGTAATATCTACTTTAGGTGAAAGAGACTCTATGTGCTGAGCATTAACTGACTGCTGTGACGTGAGCCGGCTAGCAGACGGTTGGTTTAGCCAATCTGTCTGCTTCCTGCCACGGGCCCCAGTTAGTCATCTAAGACTACTGTATGTGCCATATTTCTAGAGAGAAGAGCGGCACCACCCCAGGAGGGATGAAGACCATCTCTTTTCAACAGGTCTGGTATATAAAACCTTTGCTATTTTGTGGGCACCACTTAGACATCCAGCCATTGAGACCCAGCAGTCTGCTGTGTATCTCATCACCCCGGTAGGCAGGGAGGGGACCAGAGCATAATACAGTGTCTGACATCGTACTTGCAAGTTCACACACCTCTTTAACATTATTTTAAGGGGATCTTCGACTGACGAAGGTCAAACATCTTACTGAATCTACGTTTAGCATTAGCCAGCACTTTCAAATTTGCCAAGATGAGCTCTGGCTTCCAGAACACATTGGACTATGGTGGCTGGTGTCTCTATTTTTACGTTCTGTACAATAGAATCGCCGATAACTAGAGCTCTTTCATCAGGTTTCCCAGTGGGTGCGTCACTGAGTGGGGAGAACCTGTTCGATGTTCTGATCGGAATAGGAGAGCGGTGTTTTGACCTACGACTGTGCTGTCTCACAGTCACCCACTTGCCCTGATGCTGCGCTGGCGCTGCTTGAACCGAACAATGTACATGAGCTGAACTACCAGCATCCAAAGCCGTATCTATAGCCCTATGGGGGATATATATACTATAGGAAATCTTGAGGGAGTTAGGTTATAACTTTAAACAGCAGCGAGTGACAGACAGAAATACAAAGCTACGTAACCAAGCTATAAACACTCAAGACGAATAAATGTGTGATCTATCACAAGTTAACTGGTTAGAGAAAGGTAGGCCTGTTTTGGCGAACAATACCAGTATTTGTGCAGGCACTGATGCATCATCCATGGGAACTTGTGGCTGTTAGCGCCGTCTCAGCCAAGCATAACATTTCCACAGCTGCTGTGGCCACTCAGAATCCAGGATTCGTTCTTTCCCCTGCTGAATTTAGGGACATTACAGTGCGCTCCACGGTATGAAAGAGACCGAGTGCTTAGCCCACTTTAGTCCAAGTGTTACATCACTTATTGATGAGCCCACCCATGTAATTTGAGCAAATCATTCTGTAATGCTACCAAATGAGCAAGAGAGGAAAAACCCATGAGGCAGGCTAGTTTAATGTGCTGATCAATTTCAGGCATGTGCTTTTCAGCACACTGTTTCATGCATTACTATAGTATCACTTGTATTACTTATTACAATTTAGCATTTCTTTTGCACACTTTACTATGTTTTTCTGCAGACTTTATGCATTTCACCTCAAAATCAGTTAGATATTCCATTTGGGCGATGTGAATTCTCTAATGTGAAGTGTTATCACCTTTATGTGTTATAATAATATCAAATGGTGTAATATTATGACAACAAACACTTACCCGTCACCCATGTTTTAGAGTCCACAGCACACCAGCACTGTATTCAAAATCCACTGACAGAAAAAAAAAGTACGACAAAGTTTGCAATGCCTTGAGCTTTCCCTGTGGCGAGCTCAACATGTCACTATAGTTGGTCACGCAAACTGCTGAAAGTGCGTTTGCACCGAGTTAACAGCTGTCAGTGCTTGCATGTCCTTGCATTTGTTTGGAGGCTGTAAACTCAATGTTATCATGGCTTAATGCTGACACCTGCTCTATTAAGTTCAATAAAAGCAGGAAAAGTGAGTGTGGGTGTGTTGTATAGTGTTATGTGAGATGCAGATGGATTGTGCCTCACTCTGTGATAAAGCACAGTTTTATCTCTGTCTGCTCCATGGATTTCAATAACATCACAGAGACTACTCTTTGTGTCCCATTTCCTCAATTTAGATCTTATCACCTTCACTGTAGACGAATGTAAACTAGCCTTCCCAGTGCACCATTTCTTTATCTCCCCTTTATATGCTTCTTCATTACACATCTCAAGAAAGACAATGAAGTCATTTTGTCACTGTCTTATTTGTAGCAGTCCGCAGGTATTTCCTCAACAGTTTTGAGATGTTAGAACGATGTAGGTCTTTCACTTGCTGTGGTCTGCTGTTGTTAAGCATTCTTATTTGAGATAAATTAATATCAAAGTAGCTGATGATGGAGAAATTGTAATGGTTCAACCCCACAGAGAAATCCCCCATATAGCACTGAGACAGCCTGCCCTTGACCAGCAGAGTGAGTGAAAAATGAGTGCAGTTTTACAGTGTGTGTATTTTCAAACATCCTTTAATGCATCCTGTGTATGAGAGAGAACCAGCATTTGTGGTCAATACTTTTTAAAGGGATGTTAATGGATTTATTCCACAACAAGGATGCATTAAATTGATCAAAAGTGACTTACATTACATTCAAAACTTACATGAGAAAATAAGTACAATGTACTTATTATGGTCATATTGTGTTGCAAAACACTTTTGATGCTATTGAGGTAAGATAGGGACATGTTTAGTGATATGGGTAGGTTTAAGGGTGGGTTAAGGTGTAAAGGAAGGCTCAACAGTGTAATTATGAATGTAATTACACAAATTAATTAGATTTTTGCACATAGGTATTTTTAGAAATAGAAGTACGATGTAAAAATGTATGCACACAATAATTGCATTGTATCAAATGATTAATTTACATGTAAGAAGGTAGTAGTCAAGGCTGCTTAATATAAAGTGGAACCTAGTTGTGTTTGCTTCCACTTTCTTTTCATCAATTAATCATAAGTTCACCACTGATAATAAAATTTATTTTTAAATAAATCAGCATATTAGAATGATTTCACAACATTATATATATATATATATATATATATATGTTTTATAATACACATATTTTGTTAGGTTATTTGTTTTACTTTTTTTTTTTTAAGGCGAACACTACAACCATGCAAATTAAATTCACACACACACACACACACACACACACACAAAAAAGCCTTGGCTCAAAAATCTGCACAATTTTACCATCCTTACATATGTTCCTGCAGACTTTCCCAAATCAGTGCAGATTGCACCTAGGCCTTTTTAACAGACATTTCCAGCAGCAGCTCCTAGTTTCCACCTCCCTCAGGACAGAAGGGAGCACTTATGTAACGGTGACACATGCACAGCACACACATGTGCACACACAAATGTTTTCTCACATAAAAAAACATGCCAATGTAGATACACTACTCCACATCCTGCACAAACACACAGATCCAGGATGCTGGGGCACACACCATTGACAGTAAATGAACGGCCACTAAACAAAGCAGAATTCAACAGCTTAACACTGCACTCATTCCTCTTCTATAAAGTCCGCAAAGAAGTAAAACAAAGTGGCAATGGAGCCTTAGTGTCTGAAATTCTCTCACTGCTGATCTGAGGCTCCTCTCGTCCCTCTTTCGGTGTCTCAAATGAAGGCAATTGAACAGCAATGGCATATTCAAGTAGCTCACCATACCATGAAAAGGGCTAGATAGTCTTAACTACAAGCACAAAGCTCCTCTGTAAGCAAAGACACTTTTGTGGTGCTGCTCTCTGGGACGGTTGGGGCTGGGGTGAGGGTTGCAGACTGGTTCTTTGAATTGAAAGGGTGCTTAATTTAGCCACACAATGGCTGTGCTTCACAATGAGCGACTCTGGACTAGTCTACTTTGACTAAAACTGCTCACTGTCAAGTTGCTTCGCAGTGAAGCAAACCCTACTGGGAAACCATCCATATAAGTAAATGTATAATCCCATTTTGTGCCCATGTACAATTATAGGAATGGCAAAAATGTAGGCTACTGGTAAGAGCTCTCCAGAGGAGCTGAAGTAATTAAAGCGCGACACAGACTTTAGTGTTAGTCTGCACTCATTATGTTTGGATTTGCTTTGAAGTCGCTTGATAGAGTAATTATGATCTTGCTCGGAAATGTACAGTATGCCGCCCAGTACCCTCGGCACTTACACTCTTGCCATGTACAGAACAATTTCGCTTTATTTGCAATAATTAACTCTTTGATTCCTATAGTAGGTGCCTCAATCTGCTGGGCATTAGTAAGATTTCCCATCTGGAAAATCTGTAATAAATTAGAACAAGCATGATTCTGTTTTTTCTTGGTATTCGTTTGACCAATGCCTTGATGGCGTTCCTTGTTCTGGTTCATTATTTCGGCATTTGCGAAATGGGCAGTTGACCAGAAAATATGGTAGGCATTATAAAATATGGCAAGGATTTTTATTACCAGAAACCCTAGTGGGATTTCTGTAAGCTCTCTTCAACAAAATGACTCAAGATCCTGTCTTTACCTATCAGAACTGATTAAAAAGTGTTCACATTATTGCATGTCAAGAATTACGTTGGCTTCTTTACTTGCTTTTTTGTTGCTCTTTCATCTGTGAGAGGAATGATAGTTTCTAAGAAAACGCCTGGTTTACACAAGCTAGTGTTCAGCCCATTGTGTCTAAAACAAGTCACTGCTCAGTACAAGAAGTATATAATATATGTTAAAGGGTTTTGATATGTGTTAAAGGGATTATATGTTAAAGGGTTACTCTATTCTTTCTCTAGTTTATCTCCATGTGGTTAAAATATTAAAATATCTTGCATACAAACCAGGAGGCTTGTGACAGTCCCATTGACTGCCTTGTAATTAACACCGTCAAGGTCCATAAAATAATTTCTCCATCTGCCATCAGTCGTTCAACCATAACGTTAAGATGTGACGAGAATACTTTTTGTACGCGACGAAAACAAAAATAATGACTTTACTTAACAATTCATCTCCCTCACATCACTGTTGTGGAGAGTATCCGCTGGACACAAAAAAAATTAAGTCATTATTTTTGTTTTTTAGTGTTTACAAAAAGTAAATAACATTCAGATTGAACTACTGATAGTAGATGGACTATTTTGACAATATCTGCATAGTTTTTTGAGGATTGACAGTGGTATTCACTTTGCAGTCAATGGGACAGTATCTTGAATTGTGCTCTGAAGATGAACAAAGCTTTTATGGGTATGGATCAAGTGAGTCAGTAATGATACAAAATGTACACCTGGAGTAAACCTTTAAATGATAACATTGTGTTTGGTCTGGTCCAAAACTTCACAAGATTCTCTTCATTTCCATGACACTTCTATTATTGGTTGCTGCTTCACTTGCTTTAGGATTTAAAATGCAAGTAGCGACTCAAAAATTGAGATATAGGAAAGGAAAGGAGGCCAGGTATGGTTTTCCATACTAGGAATTTGTGCTCTGCGTTTAACCTATCCAACTGCACGTACACAGCAGTGAGAAGTGAACAACCACACACACCAGGAGCAGAGGGCAGCCATTGCTGCAGCACCCGGGGAGCAACTGGGGAATGGTGCCTTGCTTAGGGGTTTCACCTCAGTCGTGGTATTGAAGGTGGAGAGAGCACTGGTTATTCACTCCCACCACCCACAATCCCTGCCAGACCTGGGACTCGAACCTGTGACCTTTGGGTTACAAGTCCAAGTCCCTATCCATAAGGCCATGACTATAAAACATACAACTTTATAAAACTATAAAACTATCCTTAAAATTTACTCTCACCAAATGATGTTACACTTAATTCCAATAGTCCCTTTAACTTTGCAACTTCATGTCAGCTAACTCTAATTAAAAGTGATAGTTCACCCAAAAATAAAAAAATAATGCCATTATTACTCACCAACATGCGATTCCAAACCTGTAAGACCTTCGTTCATCTTCTAAACACAAATTAAAATCTTTTTGGGGAAATCAGGGAGCTTTCTGATTCTGCATAGATAGCAAAACAACTGAAATGTTCGGACAAGAAATAATAATATTAATCATATAGCCAAGGCAGAGGTGAATTTGTACCACAATTTATTAATTTAAAGAAAAAATGAAGAAAAAATTTGCTAACTTTTTTGCCCCTTTTAAAGGCTGATTTTAGGCTTATTTTAAAATTCTACCAATGCATCATTACATTTTTATTTTTTTATTTTTATATCATATAAATTTATTTTACTTTTTTGTTTGTAGTAAGAACCAGTGATTTATTTTTAGCTACATTGCAACTCCAAAATCTGTCCAGCTTTATGCATCAAACTCTGAACTTGAGACTCTTTGAAAAGTTAAATGAAGCCTCTTCATTTAACTCTGTCTCCCTCTTTCTCTCTATCCATCTTTGCCTTGAATCTTACTGATGAAGAAATTGGCTGAAGAAATGAGATGCTCCTGCTGTCATGTCCTGTTTGGAACAGGTCCACAGATTACATTGACACTTTTTGTTAATTTCTAATACTAAAGATGGATTGCAGAATAGTTTCTCAGACTTTCTAAAAAGGAAAATTAGATAGAAACACATTTCTAGCTGACAATATTAATACCTCACACAATATCTGCAGATGAGCACAACAGACAGTGTTGTGTCTGCTACATACATATTGACAGGCTTGAAACTGGTTTAACTAATCTTTAAAAGGTGTATACAGTGGACAATTGTCTCAGAGCACTATAAAGTGTGTGACAGTGATGGTCATCATATTTCAGGATAAAGCCAACTTAAGGTATTATTATCTCTCTTCCCTGTGTTTGAGTACAAATAATGATATATTTTGATTACAGAAAAGTATTTGTATACACTCTAATTGTGTTAAATTCCCATGTAAATTATTCTAGATTTTTTAATGTGTGAAATCCCTGCTTGACTTTACTACTTATATTTAGCTAACAAGTTTAATAAAAGGACAATGCAGCAATTAACAGCGCTTCAAACAAGCTGAGGAGCAAAATAGACTGCTATTGGCCTAGTTTTGTCCAAACAGCTTTGGGGAAGTGATTAGTAGACAAAGAGATGAGCTGTGTATGAGAGGTCGTATACAGTACAAGGGTGTACAGTATGTGTGAGAATGTTTATGCTGCAGTGCACGCCACTGATTTAACAAGTTTTGAATTATGCAAATCAATTCCTTCAGGCTTGCCACATTGCTCTGAAACTGAATGTCTAATTGAGCCCCATGACGTTTTAGTTTAATGAACTCATATGAACTAAGAGCCTTAATTTTTGTTTATGACAATCCTGGCTCTACATCAGAGCTGCACTTGCACCTTATAAACTGCTAAATAACTTTTTTTCATATTTGGGTCAGTTATTTTTTTATTATAATTTTTAAGGATCTATACAGAGACTTCTTGAGATTAAATGTGCTGTGTTCTCTTGGTTATGGTTTGTTTAGCATTGCTGCCTTCAGTCATTGTTTTCTGGTTTGAAGTGAGGTTATGAACAGTGTATGATGAGACATATTTGTTGTCCTGCTGAGGCCCCCGGTAAGCCCCCCTTACAGCCTTTCTATACTGTATCTACAACATCTAAACCTTTTTATATAAAGCATAATTTTGATTAACAGACTGGGATGTGACATGCATGCTGATCAATGTCTTTTTCTCATGATGTGCTGTCATGTGACCTTTTTCAGAAATATAAAGGATCAGGCAAATAAATAAAAAAAGAAGTAAATAAAAGAGAGTCACTGGACAAGAACATGTTGTACCTTCATGATATAGCAAATACCACTCCTTTGCTCTTTGTGCCTCAACCTTTGTTCAGTTCTTTACCTTAAACAGTATTGAGTCATATTTCAAAGACTCTTCCAGGCCAGAGGAGTTTATAATAGACTGTTACAGATATCAATAAACAATATGTGGGATTGTCAATATGGGTGTAGATGGTTATATGTCTCACTGAAAATGGAAGATCGGGGCTAATTGTCACACCTTAAAGGGAAAGCTCATCCTAAATGAAAACTTGGTCATTATTTACTCACCCACATGTCATTCCAAGCCTGTATGAGTTTATTTCTTCTGTTAAAAACAAACAAAAATTATTTTATTTATAAAATCTAAGAATGTTGGTAACCAAACAGTTGACGGAAGCCATTGACTAAATGAGAAAAAATACATTGTGAGTCAGTGGCTACCAGCAACTGTTTTTCGTTCTGTTCTTTGAGTTTAAAAAAGGGTGCAAAGCTGTTAATAAAGCAGTAACCTCTAGTACAAAAGATTAAAGGTACATATTTGTGCTTTGTTTACCTCTAGATGTACCTTTATTAGTACCTTAAAGGTACATATTAGTCATTTGAAAGCTTCCAGAAGTGCATGTATCAGTACATTTTAAAAGGATTCTTGACAGTTTTGTACCTATTTTCTTTTTAATTACTCTGGGGGAAAAAAAAACAAAAAACTGTGTCACATTAGAACATTTATTTACTATTTACACAGTAAAACAATAATGAAGCATAAAACATTAATGTAAATAGTAAATTAGAATATGCTTTATTGTGAATGTACACAGAATACAAGGGAAGTTTAATTTAATCATTAATCATGTTTTATTAGTAGTAAAATCGTCCAATAGACATTATAACAAGCCACTTTGGGTAAAAAATATGGCTACTGTTATTAATTAATGTACAGATTTATTAAATAAATAATATTCCTACTTATTTGAAAACATCCCCAAATAAAAAAGTAACGTTTTGCCTTAACTTGACTTAAAACCTTTTTAAAACCGTAAAGCTCTATAAATACAGCAATTCTGATAAATTCCCCCGGAGTCCTCTCTAGACCTACATTTTCATTTTATCATGACTCTCGTTTTTATTTATATGAAATGTTTGTAGTCGACACATTCTAGCGTCAGCATTAAATGTGGATATGACTCTGCAGTGCCTGTTTACAGTTAGTTCGACATTAATTACAATAGAGTTCAAGTTGCTTGCTGGTCTCCAGCGTGTCGGCCGTCGCGAGCCCCCGCGCATGGGCACTCTCCCACAGCCGGACTGCTTGTCGCTCCAGATCAGCGGTGCTCGGTCGCCAGCGGCGGTCCAGTGCGGAGCCGGAGCGAGGGGCAGCGCCACTAAGCAGCGGGATTTAAGGCAGTTTGCAGCAGTTGCTTCCAGGAGGATGAACGCGGAGATGTGAAGTGGCTGCGCGAATTAACCTTCAGCAACGGGAGTTTGTCCTACTTTAGAGAGGAGTGTGTGTATGTGTGTGTGTGAGGGAGAGAGAGATCTGCGTGAACTTCACCAGCCTTTGGGAGCAGCGAAAATAGCAGGACGCTTTCTTCAGACGCGTTGCTTCTTTATGGACGGTATTGCTCAAGCGCTCTTCACGCAGTCAACGGTGAGTGAAAACTTTAGAGCGAGTTTGAGCACACACTGTTACAGATGCTTCGTGTTGACATTTTGTTTATGAAAAGTGCTTTGCTATTTTTCGCTACTGCAGTATTTTTTACTAGTAGTAATTAATTTATCCTACAGGATAGTGACAGCATGCGCATTTTAAGCTCACTAACTATTCACTAGACGCTGGTACTTTTTCATTAAATTAGTTAAAACTAAATAGTTTCATTAGTCAGTACTTAGTAGGAGCCAACTTGTTCATTTGCTTATAAGCACTGTCCCAACAGTGACTTGCATTACTGGAGACAGATTTTTGACATCAAACTGTATTGTTGTTACCAGTACATTTTCCAGATTTAAAATGGTACTAGTATGAAAGATACAAGAGTTAACTGGTAACATTCTCTTAGCATCAGTTGTTACTATTAAACAGCAATTTATTACATTTTAATTTACGTTTTATTCATTTTCCTGACATCATGTGGACTAGTCCAACAACATGTGTGCTAGTAACACTTTCATTTGCCTTCTTACTCATTTTTAGAAGAGAAAGTTATTTTGTGCTTGTGTAGGTTGTTTTTGCTGTTCCTTTGGCTGTGAGAGTGAAGTGACTGCATGCTTTATCTTAGAAAGGTCATAATTATGTTGAATGTAGGCAGACACCAATTTATCCCAGAATAAGTAATTATGGCATCCCAGTGTCTTTTTTTAATTACAGCATGTGGAGCATCCCTCCTGGAGTCACATTGTCTGAAAGTCTTTGTATTCATTCTCTGCGTGCATTTAACACATTCTCACAAATACCCAAAGCTCTTGCTTAGTAGCTTCAGATCTCACCTTTTGACTAGTGTTATGTACTGTATGATAATTGTGACTTGTTAATTACCCTTACCGATGTTATCTGAGGATGAATGCAGTGTGAGGGTGTTTGCTTTCAAAGGTTTTGTTGTGGTTAAGGGTCTTTAACAGTCACATTTTACACCTCTACCCCCTCCTCATCCCCCCCAAAAAGCAGTCTGTTTACTATATTTACATGCAAATACTGGAGTTATTTGGAAATTCCTGCTAGACTTGATATTTAGAGATGTTTTAGACATGTTTTGTGTGATTCACCCACTTACTGTGTTGTTACTTCAGTACTGAAGCTTTCTTCAGCCAGATGTTGTAGTTTAAAACAGCATTTTTTTATGTGCTATGTGACAAGAGTTATGGTACATGTTGTGTTAATTGTAAGACGGTGCTTTAAATCTGTTAAATATTGCGTACTGTGTGGAACAACTTATAAGTGAAGAAAAAGACATTAAACACCCAATCATTTTAAAGTAATGATTCAAGCGTTTGTCATGCTGGAAGACACTGCAGTGCTTTAACACACTGATTTTTAAAAGAATCAGGCTTAACTTTAGCCATGTTATCTGTTGTGTTCACCACACTCAGCAGAACAGTTCTGTTTCATCTGTCAGCATAGAGAAAGATCTTATAAACTGAAAACACAAAGTCCCCTATGACCAAACTCTAGAAACCCACTTGTGGTACCCCTCAGTGGAAGATGAAATATCAGACAAGATAAGATTCTGCTGTTATAAAGACATTCTTCATACTGTCACAAACACCCCTCTCTGGAATCCCAGTCTTATTATGAGGCATATTTAGTATCTTTATTTGTATTTTTGAAAGCTTTAAAAGCTACACTATGTGAAACAGGATATGCAGCACTCATAAACCACTATTACTTGTAGTTATGGCCATCTTATAATTTGGAGGCTACAGTACATACTGGCTCTCTGATTTCTGGCACTGCACATGGTCCACCATACCCAGCTGCCTTCAGGCATCCCATTAGAAGTATTTAGGTTGGAAGTAGGTGGGGAAAGTTACATTTCAAATTGTAAACCGTGCCATGTGTGTGTGTTTGCTGCTTGTTTCAATCAGACTCTGTACTGAAACCATTTATTTAATGTATTTATCATTTACACTCGATATACTGCATGACAGTATGAATGAGAATGGACAAACTATCCTGGCAGCAGTATTTCATTTCAAAACTTGGAGTCTTTAATATATATATATATATATATATATGGAATATATGTTAGAACTTACAGCTTTGGAAGTCGATTTAAAAGTATTTTTTGAAGATTTTCCAAAGAGAAAGATGGAATATATAACTATTAGTGGTGGGCCCAGAGCCATAGAAAGAGAGAGTTGCGACAACGGAAGTCCAAAACGCTTGATCGTCACGTGATTCATGTAGAGTCGAA
>JAUCMT010000024.1:1244696-1255305 GCA_032357475.1 Enteromius thamalakanensis | reverse complement strand
TTTAATCTAGATTAATCTAGATTAATTTGAAAATTAATCTAGATTAATCTAGATTAAAAAAAATTAATCTATGCCCAGCCCTAATAACTATATAATATAATATATAATATAATATAATATTTAAGATTTCCTTAATCCCTTAAAAAAAGGTTTTTCACCCAAGAGTAAACAGTGTTGCATGCTGTATATCCCTAGACTTGCATTGCATGTAGTTTTATAATTTCAGGCAGTAAAGTGCAGGCAGTTTAATATCAACAGACTGCTTTTATGAGTCCAGCCGAAGGGAATCACTCACATGAGCTGTCAGTGTGTTTATAGTGTAAAGAGAAGCAAGTCAATGAGCTGGAAGGCTGGTCACACTATGAAAGCCCAGCTGTTGCTAACAGTATGTGGGAAATGGGAATCAGAGGTAAGTGCTCAATGATCACTAGGTCATGTGACATGCATTCCATTTAGCTCATCTGCACCGACAGCCTCACCAAACCAGGCATGTGAAGGTCTTTAGTGCTTAAATTGACAAATACAGAGACTGATAAAACAAACAAAGCATCTGATTCAGAATGAATTTGGCATCTGCTGCATGAATGAAGATAGAGTTTGTAATTTCATAGGGTGTTGGATGGATTTTGGCAGGCGTTGCTTTGTAAACTTGTCTAGGATTTTTGTCTTGATTGAAAGTGCACATCAATACACTGACATTCGAGGGCACCAAATTTACGAGGTAAATCTCTGATATGGTCGGTGTAGGAAAAATTCAGCGCTGACACATAGAATACCGTAAATCTTCCGTTTAGTTGCTCTAACGTAGCCATCTATTAAATTCACCAAGACTTTGCTGTCTGAATTGAAAGAATAATGGTATTTTTACGTGATTGGGGTCCTGATGGTAGATCTAGTGTGCTGATTTGCTGAGATATGCATATGTGTCTATTTATGGCCCAGTGTGTGTGTGGAGGCAAGTTGATCTGTATCATGTTGGGGGAGGAGCCAACCATTAATATTCCTGAGAGAAAATCAATGTGCACCACACGGTTTTGTCTTTCACTTTTTGCTAATATATCACGTGGATTAAGTTTACAAATTGGAACTGTACGATCTGCATGGCTTGTCTCGATTACAGGCCTCTCTGTGGCTGTCGATTGGACCCCTCAATCTCTATTTGTCTCAAGGCACTGGGTAATTCTAGTTTAGGCAGAATTGCACAGAATAGATGAATCTAATGCAGTGCTTGGGTGTTTGTGATAATGAGAACTGCGAGGAGCCATATAGTCAAGGTGTCAGTGTAATGCTGACTTTTGTGATGTTGAGGACAAGCAAACCCAAGCACCACGACTGACCTCAGAGAGTGAAGTCAGCACAGTGATAGTGATAGGCTGTAAGTTACTCCTACAAGGATGCTCATCCACTTTCTGTGAAAGTCTATGATTCCCCATGATGTGTCTTGTGAGCTTTGGCCATTTGCATGATGAGAAAATTAGGGATGCACAAGGAATATTGGCCAAAAAATAATTAGTAATGGTAATAATTAGTCAAAGGTTTCTTTTTTGCTTGTACATTGATTCCCAAATCTTCTCAGATTCTGTGTGATGGTCAGAATTGACAGAAATTGACTTTTTCATTAAGGGATGATATTTGCTACCTTAAACACATATCAATTAATCAATTAATTACAATAATTGCAATGAAATAATGTGAGTGTTTTAAAATAATATTTTAAATGTTGAAAAGCAAATTAACATGAAAATAAAAAATTATTTTAGGGCCAATAATCAGATTTTGTGATAAATAATAAAGCATAAATGAACTAATTTAGTGCTTTCTGTGTCTACACAGAAGCTATAAAGAGCCTAATTTAGAGAAATGACATACAAAAACGAGTCTCATTGTGCACTTTTTGTGCATAAAAAAAAAAAAATTTGTGTGGGAAATTTATTAATTTGTTAATAGAATCTATAATCATTTTGGTCCCACTAACATTTACAAAAATGAAATGAACACGTGAAACAAGAAAACCCACACACTGTGAAGATAAACATAAGATGGTTTTTATGTGTTTTATGCAAATGACCAACCTTAGGCACTTGCTTGCTCATTTAGAATAATCCAGATTCATTACCTTTAGAATTTAAATTCATTAACTTTTAAAATTCATGTGCATTTATATGCATTTGTTCTGAATTATGCAAAAACATTTTTCTGTGCATATAAATTATTAGTGAATGAGACCCTATGGCTATGGCTATTATTAGTGAACAAGCCAAATAATGGCTTTAATTTCACTATCACCATTAATCGTAATAAATATCAAATAATAATAATAATATTTTGGCCACTGATATTTTGTGGGAAGCTCATTCTGAACAAGCCCAGTGTTTCTTGCTTGGCCTGCTTTCTATTAGCCAGGAATCTGCCCTGTCAAAGAGCTCCGTAAATCTGCACACCCCCTCACTGAGAAAAAAACTTTATGAAAACACTGTCCTTTTTGTACGTCCCCTGATTTATGATCTTTGGCCTACGAGAGATGTAAAACACGCAGCACTTTCTCTCACTCTGTCTCCTAGCTGATGCAACGCAGGGGGCCTCGGCTCACAACTGTTTTCACTGCACTGTGCGTCCCATGCTGATGTGAGTTATGATAGGAGACAAGCCGCTCTCTGCCTGAGGCATGCTCTGACTCTCACCTCTTTCTGCTGTGCTGCTGGCTCGTCCAGTGCATCTCCCACCGACTACAAACAAGCAAACCGTGCAACATGCCAACGTTTCCTGCTTTACAACTGCTGACCTTGCCTGCATTTTAACCTCTGATCTGTAATTAAGTGTGTAAACATTAGTTCAAGAGCGGAAGATGGTAGAGGATTGCCAAGTTTGCAGTCTGTTTTAGGAGAATCAGATTTATGCTTGGAGTCACTGAAGCTGTTTAACCAGTATGTCATCAGCATTTATATAGAGCGGCTCTTTAATGCCTCTCTTTTGTGTGTGTGGTCAACACCCACATCCAGTCTACAAATCTCGTAGACCAATCCAACAGGGAACGGATGAGGTTTAAATATAAAAGTAATTATAATACATAATTGTAATTTTAGTTCTCATTTGTAGTCTCAATTGATCCACAGTTGTTGTGGTCACAGTAAATTTATACTAGTCACATTTTTATTTCGTAAATATAGTAGTTCTACTTAATAAAGTTGATTTAATAAAACTTTAAATAAAAAGTTTTTAGATTAACTTATTTATAAACATAATTTAAACAAATAAATCAATCAAATAAAATGAATCTAGGAAAAATTAGCTTAAAATGTAATTCTGTGTTTATTGTTTTTTCTTAATTTATTCTATATTTATTTATTTATCTCTCTTTGAAATCATTATTTTTTTGTTTGTTTGTTTGTTTATTATATATAGTCTTTTTTTTTCAATTTAAATTAATTTTCTTAAATAGAAAAAATAAGTACTAAAGCCATTTTCAGCCCTTATTAAATTGTTTTAAAAATAGTATAAAAAAATATTCAAATAAAAGCTCTGGTCACACTTTAGTTTGGTGCTCACTATATTAACTGACATTTCTCTAGACATTTCATAGTTAGTAAGGTAATTGTGAAGTTTAGGTATAGGATGGTAAAATATTGTCATGCAGTACAGCCAATATACTAGTAATTTGCTTGCTAATAAGAAACTAGTTAATAGTGGGAACTGCTCGTTAAATTAAAGTGTTACCACGACTTGTTCATAAAAACTAATGAGTTGCCTTTTCTGAACATAAAGTTCATGAGATGCCAAAAAGGAGAAATGGCATGTAGATAGCAATTCAATTATAGAGCTGATGAAATCCTCTATTGACGTCCCTTCTGAAGGTTTTAACCGGCTATGTAAGATAATCCAGAGATCAGTCTTTAGTGGAATTTGTCGCTTGTATAATTGATGGCTGCATGAGAACCTCCAGTTAAAAGATTGCAGATGTAGTTTAAAATTCTGTGTCTCTGGCACTGCAACATAAACCAGAACGCTTATGCTCAGTCCAGTCATGCTGAACCATGACGGCAGTCTCTCAGGCATGTCTAAAGAGCTGTGTAGGCTTAGATTGCCCCGTCTTGTGAGGGGATTACCGTCCACACAGCCTACTAGCACAGCAATCTAAACAGTTCTGTGTCCTTAAACACCCTGTTCTACACTCAGGCCATCAGACTTATTAGCCGTCTAGAATGTAGAGACCTGAGTCTGGAAGTTGCAGCTTTGTAGCACACCGTGAAACTGTGGTGTGTGTTTACACTTAATCTCCAGAAGCCTGGAGTGACTGCAGCAAGGTTGTTGACCTCTCTTAATGGCCTTGTTAACCTCTCTGCTCTTCCCATGTTGAGAGGCATCTATAAAGGTAATGGGATGAGGTCAGAGTGTCAAGGGATGGTCCAGAAGACACAATACTGTTTCAGTGCTGTTCATTATGACAGTGAGAGGGTAGTATCCATAACAGGCCAGTATTCAGGAATGTGTTATGTGATCAGTGAAGCAAGCATTTGGCTGGATGGCTGTGTTTATGAGCAGAAATGAATGCTAAACATTTTTCTGACATTCCATTGGCTTCCAGCGAGGCATTGTGTGTAGAAATAAAGACTTATCTGGGAAGTATTAAATTGGCACACAAACAGAGCCTGACTCCCCAGACATCTTGATTTTGTTCTTCAGACATCTTGATCTTTCCTCCATTTTTTAACTGGAATTAGAGTATATGAGGTTCTGCAGGAGGACATATGAATCTGGATGGAGCTGTATCATACTCTGTAATTGCTATAAATCCATATATGCATGCTATATATCCACTGTTGCTCAAATACGTAGTAAACTCATGTTCAGTGATGAATTGTTTCGGCAAAATTAATTAATCACCAAAATTTGGCCTTTTATAATGGCTTGGGTGGATAACAGAAGCATTGGCACTGTATTTCTTATTTATTTCCTAATCTAGTTTTATTATAAATCTGACACTGACACTATGAATATTGTTGGTGAGTAGATGTTAATAAAACATACATTTTTGTGCAGTGTTTCTGTGCTTGCAATAGATTGCTGCAATAAAACTATACAATTTTTTAACTGCAAATTTTTTTTTGAGGGAGTTATTGTTTAAATATTGTTCCAAACCCGTAAAAGCTTCGGAACATAATTTAAGATATTTTAGATGACAACCAGGAGGCCTGTGACTGTTCCATTGGCTGCCATTTCTAAACCCTGTCAAGGTCCAGAAAAGTATGAAAGACATTGTAAGAATACTCTATCTGCCATCAAGTGGTTCAAGTGACGAAAGTACTTTTTATACAGAAAGAGAACAAAAATAACAACTTTATTCAACAAATTCAGCACTGTAGCACCATTTTGATCGCTGCAGGCAAATAGCGTATAGACAGCCATAACACAGAGATGCGCTGTTTTAAATGTAGAAGATGTATCCTTGTAGAGTCCTTGTATCCCCATGTTAAACAGAAAAAGTCCTCTAATTGTTGGTGTGCTTCTATTTATTATACAGCCTCTTTGTGTTTATACTTCCCTTTTTGCAAGATATCCTAACTCAGACTTTCCACCTTGTAGATTTTAAATAAAGATTTAAAAAGTTGTCAGAAGCTTAGTGATAAAAGTCATGCAAATCTGCTCTAGTTCTTTAGCTTTTTGCTTCTGTGGTTTCCATTTATGCTGTAAAATTATTTTCATTTGTGTAGAAGATCATGATTCTCAAAATTAGCTCGAATAAAACTTTTGTTGGTCACAGAACCATTTTGTGCATTTCTCAAAAAGCAAAAGGAAGAGTCCTATTGGCTGGGTGATGTGAACATAAATTTTGACCTATGGGATGGTAACTTCAAAGTTGAATTCCTTGAACTCTTAAATCCGAACTTTACTTTTCCAGAGGTAAAATTCTTGAACAGTTAGGTTTAAATCATATAAACTAAAACAGTATCACCATATAAAGAATGCATGTGTATGTGGATATGTGAAAGTTTGAGTTTAGTGTGATTGTGGGAGTTACTGTGAGCTCCATGTGGATAGAGTTTAGTGAATGACTCTGCCAGATCCCCTGTGGTGCTGTTCCCTCTTCAGCCCACTACATCAGCTGACTCTCATCCACTCTCCCTCTATTTCATGTCTATTCCCATTGCAAAATGGAAAAAAAAATAGGGGTGTACCATGAATTGCCTGTATGAATGTTACCGCTGTGCAGATTATTCACATTTTACAATAATTGCAGACAGTTGGAAAATGAAGAGAAATAGTTGTTTTTTTCCTCTCTCTGTGGTGTGGTGTCCACCCTCCTTGCTCTCTCTCCTCCACCCCTTCTCAGGAGCCAGGAGATGAGAAATGGTCTCTTTGGCTGCTCTTGTTTTGGCTGCTCTGCCTGTGAGCTCTGGCTCGTTCAGTTCAAGCCCCACAATAATTTTATTACCCCTCTCCTTAACAACACAAACACTAAACCTCTACTCCCACCCTATAAGTCTGATTTATATCACTTCAGCCACCTTGTCCAAAAACTTCCCTGAAATTTCCAAGAGACTTTCTGAATCATTGCATTCAGGGCTGAGACAAGCTGTCATATAAAACTGTGATGGGGGCAGAAATATTTCCACTGAATACATTTTGACTTAAATGCATGGTTGACTCATGCTGTTTGAGCGCTCTGTCTTCTTAACGTATTTTTAGGGACAGGTCTGATGCTGCCGCTCTGTTAATAGAGGGATCAGTAATGTGTGTGTATTTGTTTAAACCTAAGAGTCTCTCATTTAGTACTCAAATTCAGAAGAAAAATATATTGAAGTAGTAACATCAAGTAATTAATTGACCATAATTAATTTAATTTTTATCAAAACAAACACTACCAGTCAATATTTGGGATGAGTACTTTTCACTCCCACTCTAATATTGTGAAATTACAATTTAATACATTTTTTTAAATTTTTAAAAATTATTTCTATGATGGCAAAGCTACATTTACAGCATCATTACTCCAATATTTCCTTCAGAAATCACTTTGCTGCTCAAGAAGCTTTTTTTTTAATTAATATTAATGTTGAAAAACGGTGTGTTGTTCAGTATTTGTTCTAAAAATCATGATATATTTTTCTTAATTTATTGATGAATAGAAAGTTCAATAAGTTGACATATACTTGCAAAGTTTCTGGCAGTCAGTATGTAGTATGTACCCATCAAAATCAAAAAATCGAATCATAATCATAGGGATAATTTGTTTGACCTTTGTCATAAACGATGACCTTCTCTTCATATAGGTCAGATGCCTAAAGCAGAAGCCTGTCCTGAATGTGTGAACTGTAACCTGTTTGAATCTCTCTGAGGAGGGTATGAGAAAATGAGTAGGGTTTATTGAGTCTCACATTGCTTGACACGGAGAGATGAACAAAACCAGGACAGCACATCTGGGAGACCAGCCAGCCGGAGTGTGGTTGGTGTTCACCGGCCACTACAGGCCAGTATGTGTACTGCTGCCAAATTAGTGTAGGATACTGAAGTTGTGTGTCAGTATTGATTTGAGAAAACTCAGGTTTATATGGTGACTCAGCATTTCCCCACAGAACCAAAGTACAGGCAGGATTTGGATCTCAGTATCAGAGAGATCAGCTCATTTGCTTGACGTTTTAATCTCACGTCAGGTGTTTTATTGATTCTTCATGATTTATGTGGAAAATAAGACTGCAAATCTGAGGGAAAACATTAAAGCGGTTTTGTTTGGATATAAAATATCAGGCTGCCAGTCATTAACATTTTATCTGTATTAACCAAGCTGTTATAAATGCAGTTTTCCTCAAAATGTTATAATGTCCTAGTAATGTGGGATGGATAGAAGCTGTCCCGACTCTTTTAATGGTGAAGCACTTTCTTCTGTTTTTGTGCTGCATAGCAAAAAGGATTAGAGTCAGTTACGTAACTCCCCCCAGAGCCTCTCCTCACGCATGGCCGTCTGGAGCAGAATATCTAAATAATGATTTTAGGGTTTATTTACGGCTAATTTGCACAGACCCCTTTGTTTATAAATGCATCTGCCTTCTTTTCATGTTTGATGAGCTAAAATGAGAGCGGGGAGAAGAGAAAGAGGTAGTGATGGGGTATTTATAGAGTATCCTGCTGTGGGCCTGCCCGGTCTGTCTCAGTGAAGCATTCCGTCCTGTCAGACCCCATCAGATCTCCATATGGACTCTCGCTCTCTCATATACACTCAGAGCATACA
This sequence comes from Enteromius thamalakanensis, assembly GCA_032357475.1. Lineage (NCBI taxonomy): Eukaryota > Metazoa > Chordata > Actinopteri > Cypriniformes > Cyprinidae > Enteromius > Enteromius thamalakanensis. The sequence continues at coordinate 1,247,081 of JAUCMT010000024.1, read as the reverse complement.
TCACTCTACAACTACATCACTCTTATTAAGACAATCTACATTTTTAGTCACAAACATGTTTTGACTGTTACTATTACAATTATGCAATTGTATCCAACTGAAACACTGTATCCAAAGATGTATAGTAAAAATAGTAAATGGACATGAATCAATCAGCATGTAATAATGAACAAAATAATTGTCAAACATTTTAAATTATTTATTGATAACACTTTCGATTCAAGGATCACAGATTCACTATAAATTAAGAATTTTCCCCTTAGTAAACTTCTAATTGGTTACTTGTTGATAATGAATAAGGTAGTTGTAAAGTGGGTAGGATTAGGGATGTAGAATATGGTGAAGCAGATTTGGTGTTTTATATGTACTAATAAGCAACCAATATGTACTGTAATAATAGACATGACAATAAGCAACTAGTTAATAATGTTAATAATTGGTCCTTATAATAAAGTGTTATCCATTAATTTAGGCATATTGTATATTTCTATAATTTTTTACAAATAATTCAGGATCCTAATGTTGAGTTTTGCATCTCTAATTATTATTTATATATTATTATTTTATCTAAAATACCTGTTTAAGTTTTTGGTCATGTCATGGGATTTTGTCATTTGTGTTAGATTTTTAGATTTTAATGTTTTGTTTTAGTACTTTAATACTTAAGTTTAAATAAATGTACCATTTTTATTAAACAATACTAATAACAATATTGTTCTTAAGGTTTTTTTTTTGGTAAAACAAGGCATTTTGCTTGGTCATGTGCACAGTATGCACTGAATATTTTAGGGTGATTTTCAAAGAAAGTTGTTTTCTGTATACAATCTCTTAAACTAGTATGAATAATTATTTATTTTTTGAATGTAAAAGATTTGTGTGTGATATAACATGCAAACAGTGTCTCTGAGATCTCTCTTAGACACTTGATACAGTGGCTTGAAACAGCATCAGAATACAAATAAAAAAAAATGTAAATGCAAACAAATATTGTTGACGTATATTCATACAAGCATACAAAGACTTCCTTATTTAATACAATAAGCTTCCTTGTTTTATGAATGTGAATTTAAAAAAGCAAAACAAAAGCTCTTTATCACTAACTCATTATACAATAAAAATGCTGAACAAGCAGCCTTGTGTATTCCTAGAGGGAATTTAGATAGCAATATTCACTCCTTGGTTCACCTACTGTATGTCTCCTTTTCTTCCTCTTTTTCACCGCTTTTTGAAGCTTTCTGTTGAGTTTTATTAAGTGCTCCAAAAAGTCATTTTTGTTGCTTCACCTGTGCATTCACTTCATATCCCCATCATATGTAAGTCATAAAGACTATTTCAGATCGCTGCACATCGTTGCATGTTTATACATATGTCAGATCCTGTGTTTGACAGCAGTAACGCAGCAATGTCATCATAGCTTTGATCTCGCAGAGCTCCCCATCTGTTACAGAGATTAGCCAAAGCTGACATCAGTGTTTTATGCATTCAACTGAGCTGCACAATGCATCCTGTATCCCTCTGAAGTTTCATCAGCTACATGCGTGCTGAGACACACAGACTTCTGTGCTCTAATGCTTATAGAGCAGTCTGTTTTAACCTTTGCCCTATGAGTAGTTGCTCTCTCAAACACAGATACAGAAACACACGTTTTCCTCTTACAATGCTCTGTCAGGGAAACCGAAGGCCTCCCTTAGGGTGCTCAGGCAGAAGACTTCATTGGATTTGTTTGTTTTCTGTCCTCGGGGCTGGAGGAGAGGAGAGAGAGAACGCCGGCTCATCCTGACACTCCAGCACAGGAAGCAGTTTAGTCTGGGATGGCATTCCTCTGCTCCTCTGCCTATACAAACATCTGTATTTTTTTTTGGATTGCTTATTTATTGTAGAACAAACCCACCTTACATGGCCTACAATAACTATATACAAGCCAGGGTTTGCATATATATATATATATATATATATATAGTATATATAAATATGGGGTGACATACCACACACATCTCATATACAAATTATTAGACAATATATGAGATTGTTTTTCAGTAAAGTCTTACAATGCCTGTATAGTTAAAGTTTGCTATGACATAAAAATCAGGCTGTTATAATTTACTATTAAGTGTAATTGAGTATAATGTATGTATGTGTATAAAGTGTGATATACTATATCACACTTTATACATACAGTACACTACCAGTCCAAAGTTTGGAAACAATAAGATTTTTTTTATCTGTTGTAAAGATTTTTTCATATATTCTTTAAGGCTGCATTTATTTGATCAACAATACAGAAAAAAATGTAATATTGTGAAACAGTAACATGTGTTTTCACTGACGCAGGATCAGCACATAAAACACGTTTTAAGTGACTCAGCCTATTTACAGCCACTACAC